>CALZFC010000140.1:287500-317500 GCA_945643635.1 Allodiplogaster sudhausi
TCTACCGTAATCACTTAAACATGGCCCAGATCTACCGTAATCACTTAAACATGGCCCAGATCTACCGTAATCACTAAAACATGGCCCAGATCTACCGTAATCACTTAAACATGGCCCAGATCTACAGTAATCACTTAAACATGGCCCAGATCTACCGTAATCACTAAAACATGGCCCAGATCTACCGTAATCACTTAAACATTTCCCAGATCTACCGTAATCACTTAAACATGGCCCAGATCTACCGTAATCACTTAAACATGGCCCAGATCTACCGTAATCACTAAAACATAGACCAAATCTACCGTACCCTCCCCCAACAGGTGCTGTCATCGACGCAGTGGGGCGCGCTTTTCCTCTCGCTCTGCGGCGTAATCATCGTTCAGTTGGAGAAATCGCACGCGAGCCATTCGACAATTAGTGGTTATTAATATTATAATTAGGTAAATTCACTTATTGTTTAAAAAAAAAAGAAGTTATTTAGGCATCACAATAATATTGAAAAAAAGATTGAAAGAAATATTAAAAATAAAAAAAAAATTTATTAATTAATTAATTTTCTTTCTTTAGGCAATCCTGCCATTGGTCTCGCGGCAACGATCGCGATTGCTTGGCTTTCTTCATTTGCTGGCAAGTATTTTTTTAAACTTTTTCTTAAATATAATAAACATAATTATCATATATAGCAATAAATGGTCATAAAAGCATCTTTTTCCAATTAAAAAAAATATATTTAATTGTTAAATTTTACTCCCTTAAAATAGCCCACCAAAACTCCCTTTTGAATTGGCGCCTTTTTGCCTGACGCGCAAGGGTGAAAGGAGATTACGGTAGGATTTCATTTAATAGGTGTCTTCTTCGAGAAGGTGCTGAAAGAGTCGTCGGCCGACATTTGGCTCCAGAACATTCGACTCTCCTTCCTCACCATTCCCTTCTCGGCCCTCACGATGATCGCGAGTGACGGCGCCAAGATTGCCAAGGGTATTTGGCGTTTTATTTTTAATTTTTTTTAAATTTTTTTTGTAAAAGAATTATTAAATAATAAAAAAAAAAAAAAATATTTATATCTACATACATATCAACATCTAAGAACATCAGTGTGTACCGATACTTGGAAAAGCAATATTTCAGTCTGATTTTTAAAGATTATGATAATAATGATGCTGATGACAGACAATAATTATTATAAGAGTAGTAATATTATTATTAATATATATTATCTACGAGTACCTCAGACGGCCTCCTGCAAGGCTGGACGCCGCTCGTGTGGCTCGTGACGGTGCTGACTGCACTCGGCGGCCTCCTCGTCGCCGTCGTCATGAAGTACTGCGACAACGTGCGCAAGACGTACTGCCAGACCGTGTCGATTGGTTAGACAGAGATAGAGAGAGAGAGAGAGAATTTTATTGTTGCTATTATTATTAATTTCTTTTTTGTTTATTCTTTTCTTTTTTTCTCCAATTTAATCACAATTGAACAATCCTTATAAGATATGTATGCCCCATATTTGAACAATTAATTAAAGAGAATATTTTCCAAATTTTTAAGGAGTAAACATACACGAAAGTCAATCGTTTGAATCTTTTCCTGAATATTCTAGTCGCACGTCTCTCCAAATCACATATAAATTCTCGTCTTGGGTCAGGCAAAACGGCGCGATATCAAAATTTATTTCATTTATTGTTTCCTTTGATCAGCCGTGACCGCGCTGATCTCCTACGTGCTCGGCGACATTTCACTGTCGACGTCGCTGATCGTCGGCGTCGCCATTACGCTCTTTTCCGTCGTGCTCTATGCGCTCGCGCCGGCGGTGCCGGCCTCAAGCGATGCGGTCGCGTCACGGTCACTGTCACGCAATGCGGTCGCGTCGCGGTCGCTGTCACGCGACTCGATCGCGTCGCGGTCACCGCATCGTATTGTGCAGCTTCGTAAGCCTTGAAGAAACAGTGGCTTTCTCAATCAATAGATATTATTATTACATTATTTAGGAGATGATGAAATATGATTGACTTTGTTTATTGAAGTCTATTCATGTATTGAGATGTGTACTGGGTCGTTGTTGAAAGTGATAAGCGGCCGTAGTATCTTCAATATATATTCCAATTCCTTTCCTACACGGGTTTCTTTATTGACATGTAATGCCAACCTTCTCGGATCGGGTTGATTGTTCGTAGTGTGATACATATTTATTTATGTATATTAATATTAACATATATGCAATTCTCAACTTTTTCGCAGATAAAGTTTTTTCCTGTCAAATTATAGTTTAATTCGCTGATAGAGCGCAATCAGAGCAATCAGAACAAGCCGAAACTAGCGACTTTAATATGCATCTTCAAATTTCTCAGAGATGGCTTGGATGTCTGATTAGTGATCTACAAAAACAGAAATACTGATACAAAAAAGCGTCAATCTTTATAAATAAGTAAGTATCTACAATGAGTAAGACTGATTGTGAATGAAGAATGAGAACGGACCGGGTGTGTCCGGACAGAAAGAGTGGCTATGAATATAGTAGTGGTCAAAGAACCAAAGAACCAAGGAAAAAAACAGGGAGAGAAAAGAGGTAATAATATTTTTATATGCCTAAACTTTTTTTTTATGTTTCTGACATGTATGATAAAGATATTGCATGAATTAGAAGAGTGGTGAAAGTGGAAAAGATCATGAACATATGTACATACATACATACGTATTTTATCGCTTCCTACAAAAGAATCCTACGATTCACATCAAGCCCTTTGAGAGCGGGCAATTCTTTGTTCTCTCACACTGGCAGGCCTGTACGATGTTGTGCAACTTATACAACTTGGACGAGTTACTTTATTCGAGCGAGTGTATAAATTCTGTGCATTAGTATACTTAATTATGAATTAAAAGATGGGTGACGAGATTTTTCAAAGCGCCAATGTTCAAACACGTGTATGTACATACTAAATCACATATTTTTGACTAGGATTTTTGACGCCGGGTGGACCACTTTTTAGGGCGGAACAGGCTCTCTGCAGTAGGCGGTGAAGCCATCCTCCATCGTCTTGCCGTCCACGCTCCAGAATCCCTTGACGCAGGTGAGGGATAGGATGCCCGCCGCCGCTGGCATGTCGTTGATGACCAGCGCCGTACTCGTCGCCGAGCATCGCAACTCGACGGCGCTAGTCCTCTTAAAAGGCACACATCATTTTTCATTCAATAAAAAAATTCATAAATGCGCAGCATTTTTGTTTGTTTGTTTGTTGTTTTCTTTCGATAGGAAGAACAGCCAGCCTTCCAACCGGATTAGCGTGTTAAACGCCCCCACTTTTTTTCGCATTATACTTGTCTCGTTGGCTTCTGAATACACGGCGAGGTTACGACTGCAAAAAAATAAAATAAATTCACAAATAGCATGTGTGTTTTGTAGTAGTTGTACGGTTTTTTTACTAGAAAGAAAACGATCTTAAATATAAAATACATATATTATAATAATGCCAACCATAAGTCTGCTGCATCTCTTAGCCGTCAGATCGGCGTCCATGCACATGGCCCCGGTAGGTGGCGTCACGCAAACTTGAATTGTTTTTCAAAGTTAAAACATTCTTTTTTTTATTCCTAATTTTTATTCCTAATTTTTCTCCTTCTTCTTCATAAATTTTAATTTTCAAGCAAAACGGAATAACAACAAAAAAAAACAAGAATAACACATATGTTTTATAATGTGTGTGTGTTTGTGTATTTTAATAGAAATATAATAAAATAAGCACTAATAAAAATGTCTTCTATCTCTGCTCTTACGTTTACGACAGAAGACGGCGCCGGCGTACGTCATGGTGGGGTCGGCAGCGAGCTCGTAGGTAGCACCGTCGGTCCTGCACCGAATTCCTTCCATAGTGATGTCGAAAAACGTCATATCTGCCTGCAAAATAAGAAAAGCAAAACATGAGACTGTTTCACCGCGGTGTGCAATGTGTGTGTATTCAGCACATGTCAAGTTTATATTAGTAAATAAATAAATATATATTTATATATATATATATATATATATATATATATATGTATGTATAAAAAATAATTGTAGGTCAGACCGCTTTTAAAAAACGACAGCAGATCTCGAACAATATTAGGGCGCCTCAAGAAAATCACCTCTACGAGGTGCATTAACTGACCTTCGGGCAAGAGGGATCCAACTAGAGAAGCACAGACTTCCAAACTAGGAGGGTGGAGAGGGAAAAGGAGGAAGCTATCTGACTGACCCTCTGTCCCATCATTCGACTGTTACGCGTACAAGTTACGGTGCGGCACGGCGAATTCGCCGTCAACAGCAGGGCTGCATCACAGCTGACCTCTGCTTGGTCACACTGAACATATGTGGATATGGACAAAGATAAACAAATAAAAATGGCATTAATTTAAATTAATTAATGTATGTATAAACAATCAACTATAATTGTACAATTGATTAATAAATTATTTAAAAAAATAACTATTATTAAAAGTATCAATTCCACACCAACCAATCGCATCGGCGCCACGTACGTTAGTGCCGGACACATCGTACATGGAAGTGGCGGCGTCGTCGTGGTGGTGGTTGTTGGGATTGTCGTAGTCGTAGAAGTCGTTGTCGTTGTGGTAGTCGCCGGCGTCTGCGTGGTGGTCGCCAGAGCTGTGGTGGTCGCGAGGGCCGTGGTTGTAGTCGCTGGCGGAGGTCCTGGAAGGAGAGTACTACTACCTTTTCTAATAATATTCACCTTTGAAATAAAGCTCGTTTATATATAACACAGTTATATAACACATCTGTTGCGCAGTAAATATCTTGCGATAAAAACCATATACAAGAAATTTGTGCGGGCTCCTTTATGCCGAAGCGGACAATGACATGCCAACAGTTACATGACTACACAAATATTCGATTTAAAAAAAAATTTACATCCCTCTATCACACTGGACATTATATATGGTACATATTTTACTTTTTGTTAATTTTTTGTCAAGGTAAAATATGTATGTTACTTTAAAAAAAAATTAACAAAAAGAAAAATATGTATGTTACTTTAAAAACAAATTAATAAAAAGTAAAATATGTATGTTACTTTAAAACAAAATTAATAAAAAGTAAAATATGTATGTTACTTTAAAAAAAATTAAAAAGTAAAAATAACTGACGTGTCAGAATCGGGTCCGTCGGGACCATCGCCATGCATGCATGGACGATGGGGACGGAGGAGACGAGGAGGAAGAAGAAGAAGCAGAGGACGGAGGAGTTCATCTTTGGCAGTCTTCTTCTTGCTTTCGAACGGAACGAAGTGACAAGTTGGCAGCAAGTCGAACTTGACGTTTTATGCTGGAATTTGCTGGAGGGGCGGGTGGACAGATTCATGATATGGAGTTATTGTTAAACGACAGCTCTCTCTCTCTCTCTCCTTGCCTGACACGAGAGAGAGGGCGGGAGAGAGAAGGAGAGAAGAGAGAGAGAGAAAACGAGAGAGAGAGAAAGAGGGATAGAGGGAGAGAGAGAGAGAGAGAAAGCGAGAGAGAGTGTCATGATGAGAAGGAAAAAAAGAAGATGAAGGTGGAAAGGAAGGTCGAAACTGACTGTCTTTCCTCCTCTCCCTCGGGCGCCAATTACAGAGACAGCGTCGTTCATACACTGCTTGAAGCAGCGCAAGTTGGCTTGCACTCTGACCTGCCAAGGAGAGTGCGGCCGGCCTGAGGAGACAGGTTTGATTCGTCCGCGGCAGGCAGAGAGAGAACCAATTTCATTGCGGTTGTGTGGATGATGAAAAACGGCGTGGTCAGAGATTGATTATTTCGAAAAAGGCAAATGTCATTTCCGCCACCGCCGATATATGCCCATTCAACTTCTCTTCTATGTCTCCTATTCTGTAGATTGTTCACACCGTACCTTTGAACAACTGTTCGTCAGGGACTTCTATATATATATATATATATATATATATACATATATATATATATATATATATATATATATATATATATATACATATATATATATATATATATATATATATATATATACATATATATATATATATATATATATATATATATATATATATATATATCTTACTAATAATAAAGCGCTAAGCGTTGTAACAGTTTTTTTCTGGAACCGTCCATGCTCTTCCCTTGAGGTATCCAAATTGTAAAAACCACAAAGAACGCTCCGACTTTAGAAGGTTCCAGAAGGGTCAAAGTTCTGCTCCGGGACATGGAATTTTCCTGAACATTCCGGAAGGGGACAACTTCTGCCCCCGATACTGGGGACATTCCAGAAAGTTCCAGAAGGAGCCAAGTTATGCCCCGGGACATGGAATTTTTCCAGAAGATTCCCGAAGGGCCAAACGCCTGCACCCGGTCCTTGGAACATTCCAGAAGATTCCAGAAGGGGCCGAGTTTAGTCCCGGACTTTCCAGAACTTTCCGGAAGGGGACAACTTCTGCCCCCGATCCTGGGGACGATCTAAAAAGTTCCAGTAGGGGTCGACGATTGCCCCCGGTCCTTGAAACATTCCAGAAGGTTCTGAAAGAGGCGGAGTATGCTCTAGGACATGGAATTATCTAAATCATGCGGAAGCAATATTTGAAAAAAGTCTACCAGTATATTCCCTTCCTCCTGGAACTTTTCAGAAGAGTTCCTGGAATTTTCCAGAATCCTACTTCTCCCTTCGATAGTTTTTAATACACGACTTCTTCTGAGCAAATAGACCTTTCTATAAATTTAACGAAATATATTCCATCTTTTAGGAAGTATCCGGCGAATAATTATACAGTTTCGCTAGAGAACCAGTTTGAATGCGCGCGCTCATAAAGTTGCCTGTCGCTCGGTCGAGAGAGCATGAGAAATAAGAGGGCGGCTATGACCTATTGTAGCTAATTCTCTACCCGCCAGTTTTCGCGTTACTATTGCTCAGACTATAATGGGAGGAAATCGCTACTTTCTGTATATATGTTTTGCGCCTAGATGGGCTTATCCATACAGAAAAATGACATGTTAATTATTCCCCGGATACCGATATCAGGAAAAGTATTGAATATTTCTACCCCCGGCCCCGATCTTTTCATAACCGAATCTTTAACAATTGGATTGTGTCTTGCTATCTGCATAATGCACATATCTTCTCTTTCTAGCAAACATATATTTTGCACTCTCAGGTATCGTAAGAAAAGTTAGATAGCGAGGCCGCGAAACGGCCGAGCAACCAGCCGGTTCGCGCGCGCGAAGCGCGCGCGAACCGGCTGGTATATATATATATATATATATATATATATATATATATATATATATATATATATATATATATCTTTATTCGCATACATGATGTTACTTAGTGCGAGACCATTACAATGGCTTAGATGCACTTACATGTAAAGCTAAAGACAATGACAGAACAAAATGCAAAACGAAGGAAAAGAAAAGAAAAGAAAATTACGAGAGAAAAGGAAAAACGAGAAAGAATAAAGGGATAAGAAAACAGGCAAATCGAATTTATGATGACAAACAAATTATTTGCGAACCATTAAAGCGTTGTTTTTAAATGAATCAAAAGAGAGAGAAAAATCACAATCGGATATTCCATTAAGCACCTTGAATGTTTTATGAACAATTGAATTTTTAAGAGTATTGTCACTAGCCTTAAAAGTTGGATATAGCTTGAAAGATCTACCCCTGGTTCGGGAGGGAACAATGTTGAAAAATACTGACAAAGGCAAGTCAGAGTGACCAGCCGCGGCATTAATCTTACCGTTTGTCCAAGACATGTCAGGGACAATCGGTTCTTGGTCATAACCATGTCAAGGACACGTCAAGGACATGTCATGGACACCTGCGCATTTGCGCGTTAAAACACTTTTTTTGACATTTCCAGCTCTTTTTACCGTTATTCTATATTTATTTCACAAGAATAATCAAATTAAAAAAAAGAGAAGCTAAAACGGTTCACTCTAAGTCCACTTTTGAAAAAAATTCAACTTTTTAAGTCGAAGTGCACCAGACAGGTTATGTAATTATGCACCAAGCAATTTCGATGAGGATCACCCCATCCGACAGGAGAAACAGGCTGCAACTTGTCGTCTGCTTGTAATAAGTCCTTCCTGCAAGCAAATTTCATTGTATCTTCTCATGCACAACCACATCGCGAGAAATTCTTACCATTAGATGTAACAACATTTATATAGATGTGGCTTCATAACATGAGCATAACAAAAACGGTGGAAGAGAGAAACATAGCAGAGGAACGGGGGGCAGTCCATTCAACATTTGCGAGCACTGCTTCAATACGGCGGTGCCGAGCAGCTGCTAAGCCTCGAAGTTGCGAGTTTGTATGAGTTTCTTGTTTTGTTTTCTTGAGTTTCTCATTTTGTTTATTTGTAAACGGTGAGAAAAAAAAAACAAAACAAAAAAAGATGTCCGGGTGTCGAACCCGCGACCCCGAGATCCCCAACCAAACGCTTACGCAATACTCTATAGAGGCTTAGGAATCTTGCGATGATATCTTTCTTTTGACAGCGTATGTCGTAAACTGGGTCGCATGCCATAATCTGTCCAGGACATCGGTAGTAACCGCGAGCGTGTCACTCTGTGTTCTCTGCGTTTATGCACTCTCTCGCTATGGTCATGACCACGTAAGGGACAAGCCCATAAAAGTGTCCATGACCATTGAGATTTTTTTCTTTTTTGTCCAGGACACGTCCAGGACATGTCTTAGACATGTCCTAGACCCCTGTGTATTAAGATAGGCAGAAGTAGATGTGTCCAGGACATGTGTTCGTTTTATTTTGGAACGGTCATGACCGATTGTCCTTGACATGTCTTGGACAAACGGCAAGATTAATGCTGCGGCAGAACATAGCGAGAACATAATTTTATAACATGCAATTTCTCTGCGAAGTGTGAGCGATTGGAGGGAGAATTTGGAGCATGCATTTTCATACGACAAGAACTTAAATCGACAGCGTGCATACAGACGTCTAAGGAAATATTTCTGGACATTTTCGATCAAGTTAACTTCTCGAATAAGATGGGGGTCATAAACGGGAGATGCATACTCTATAATTGATCTAACATATGCAATATATGCAGCTACAAGAGCTTTGGCACTGCGAGAGCGTATGCAGAGGAAAAGAAAATTGGTGCGCTTGTTTGCCTTCTTAACAATATCCATAATATGTGGTCGAAAAGAAAGATTGCTTGCAAAAAGTACACCTAGATCCCTAACATATTGCGGGTTTGAAATTTGAGAACCAAATATGGAAAACTGCAGCCTTGGGTTAGTACTTCCGAAATGGAGGAGAGCGCATTTATCTGCATTGATGGAAAGCTGCCATATTTTCACCCAGTCTTCAATGCATGATATGGCATACTCGAGAGGAGAGGAAGTGGGATCCCTAGTTGGAAAGATGCTGATAACCTTCAGATCATCAGCAAAAAGGAAAGGAATGAATTTATTGGAATCAGTAAAATTATCACAAATATCATTAATAAAAATCAGGAAGAGAAGAGGACCTAGTACGGTGCCCTGTCCCATTCCAGACAGAACTGTGGAGGGCGGGGAAAGAACATTTTCTAACGAAACAGATTGAGTGCGATGATGCAGCCAGCTAGAGAGCCAATGATGCAGGTTGCCACAAATACCATATGAATTAAGCTTTGAGAGCAACTTAGGATGAGAGACAGTATCAAATGCCTTTGCAAAATCTATGTGCAAAACATCAAAATTATATTTCTTAGCATGGAGTTCTAGGAGCTTATTTTTATACAACAGGAGTTGTAAGGTCGAGCTGCGATTCCGACGAAAACCAAATTGGCTGTCGGAGAGAAGCCTATTCTCGGAGAGAAATTTATATACAGAAAACTTTACAATACGTTCAATGCATTTAGAAATGGAACTAGTAAGGGAAATGGGGCGATAATTGCACGGTTGATCTCTTGCGCCTTTCTTGAATAATGGCCTAATTATTTTATTGCCTGCTTCCAGGCTAATGGAACTTCACCAGATATAAATGATGATTCAAAGATAAGCGAGAGAGGGAGAGCAAGAGAGGTTGCGCATTTCTTCAAAAACAAAGATGGAATTAACTCAGGACCAAGCGAAGTTTTAGATGGCATACCACGCAGGAATCGCTCGACAATATATGGAGAAAAGTCCACATCATTGAGAGAAAGAGATGTAAGGGGGAGAACGGAGGAAGAATACCATTATCATGTGTGAAAACAGAATCAAACTGTGTAGCCAGAGCTGCCGACTTTTCAGCAGGAGCTGAAGCAATCGAGGAATCAGGCAAAGAAAGAGATGGAATAATAGTCCTACCTTTGATAAGATTGCGCATATGAAGAAAGAACCGGCTGGTATATATATATAAGATGGAGTGTTCTTATAAGTAAAAAAAACATGGGGAAGAAAAAGGTTAGCATTTGAATATTTTGTTCTGGCCCACCGTCGTCTTTGAATTCTTCTGTTAAAGTGTTTGCCTGATACATTGTAAAGTGAGAATGATCCTTCTAAAAAGGTTCGGAAATAGAGATAAAGAGAGGGAGAAATAGAAAGAGCATGTCGATGAGAAATTGAAACACCCACAAAAAGGATACACTCGTTGAAAATTGTGGAAGAGAAAGAGAGTTACAATGAGAATGAAAGGGAAAGGGAGTGAGATAAGGAGAAAAACAATGTGAGAAGAGGAGAGAAAAGAAAGAGAAGAGGAAGAATAGAACGAGAAGGGAAAGCAGAGATAGAGAGAGAGAGAAAGAGAGAGAGAGAGAGAGAAGACACATTGAGCTGTACCCTTGCAGCAGCGAACGGAAAGTGTAACTGTTTGAGAGATAACTCTCACAATCAGGGATGTAGAGAGGGAAAGTGTGAGAGGTCGTCGTTCTCTAATTCTCCTCGATAACGGCGCGAGTGTCCTTTTTGTAAGATGGCATACAAAATCGTTATCTTTTTTGGATTGGTAAGATGAATGGCGATTGCTTAAAAAAAAGAGTGTATCGATACGACCTCCGCCTGGAAAGTGAAAGCTTAGCCGCTAGGTCGCTTTTCACTTTCACCACCAGCGGGTGGTTGTCAGCCGATGAGAGATGAGAAGACACTGTTAAAGGGGGCTCTCACTCACCTTCCTTTTCCTCTTGAATAAAAAAAGCCCATTAAAGGAAGACGATCACTATGAAATAATTTATTGACGCGCCTTCACCATGTCAAGTAGGCATTCTTTCTCTCTCTCCCCCACTCTCTCTCTCTCTCTCATTCTAGCGTGGCTATTTTGCAGGTCATTGTGCCGGCTGGTCGGGCTACCGTTCCTGCTCTTGTCTGAACATGAATCGCCCTGCTTCGTCGCTTGGACAAACCGGGCACAGAGAAATTGATGCCCAAGTGATGCTGTCTACTAATCAGTCATCAAAGCCTACACGCCTTTTTTGATCTCGCCGCCTTCACAAAACAGGGCCCACTCCCAGATTGTTTGAAAAGTTTTTTTTTTGAAACTTTCAAACCCACCGCGTAAAAATAAACAAACTGTTCGCGGTACCCTATTTTGTAGTTTTGTCGACTCGCCGAAATCGACAAAACGGCAAAAAGCTCGACGTTGCGTTTTGCGGCTCGCGTCTTAATCTATAGTTTTTTTTCTGTCTGAATTTAGTTGTGCTCATGTCAGTTAATCCACAGCTTTGATAATCCGTTTTCTAATCTAACTTTTAAAGATCGACGGCACGAAAATCCTTTTCGAACTCGTGTGCCCAGGGGAGCCCCTGGGTTCTTGACAAGCTGGCTGGATCGACGCTACCTTACAACTCGACCTGGCCCTCTTAAATCCCTTTTAACCCACTTTAGAATGTGAAGAAAGTGAGGAGAGTAATAAATAGCCAGTGTATTACTTAAGAGAAAAGAAAAGAATGGAATGAACAAGAAATAAACACAGAGCAAGTCAATACAACCCCCCCCCCCCCCAAGCACTCACATCTACTCGATCCTCGATGAAGCTGCCACTGTCGCTGTCGTCCCTCTTGACGCCCTTCTCGCCGCTACAGACGAGTCCCCTCCTGCCGCTGACCACTCGGCCTCCACTCCAATCGCCTCGCTCACCTCTGGGCACCGGCCCCTGCCGCAACACTAGCTAGCCAACCGGCTCACCCCAACCTACTCGAGCAGAAGGGCGAAAGGGCCGTGGTATCTACCCCAGGGGCACTCACACCTCTAGTCCAAAGCACCACTATACGAGCGTACTATACCTACACTATAAAGAACACATGAGCATTTACAGTAGAATACAGAGTAAGGCGACAACACTATAAACAAAGGGCCTAGAAGAACTATACAAGCAACACAAACTATAATAGTCTAAAACGGGGGAATAAGGGAAAGGGTCTGGGAAGAAGTGAAAGTAATGCAGAGAGAGAGAGGGAAAAGAGAGAGGAGGGATCAGCCTCTCTCTTACACTCGCTCATAAAAGATGTTGAATTCAAGCGTAATGATTAAAAAAGGTCAAATCGTCGATTAAGTTCGTCTGTCATGATGATAACATCAAAATTACATTTGACATGCTATAATGTGTTTATTATGCTCAATTAGCTGATTACACTTGTTTATTGTCCATATGGCATCTCTCATAAATCAACTAAAATTTTTAAAAATATTTAAATATTGCTCCTGAGAGAGACAGAGAGTCACAAAGAGAGCAACACACACACGCACACAGAGAGAGAGAGAGAGAGAGAGAGAGAGAGAGGGAAAGCCTTCTACCTAACTGTCTGAATCTGGGTGATTGTCGTTCTCTTCATTGCTTCCTTAATCCACCTAAGCTAATGTCTGTCACAATAAGAAATAAGATGGAACGATACATGGCCAGGAAGAGACAGGAGAATAGAGAGAGAGAGAGGGTGCAAATGAGAGAGAGAGAGAGGAAATGATGAGAGAATGAGAGAGCTAGAGAAAGAGAGAGTGAGGGAGAGAGAGAGAGGGGGGGGGGGGAGAGGGACAGGGAGAGAAAGAGAAGATGAAGAAGAATGTATGAACGAACAGCATAATAATACTAGAGGATCACTGCCACATGCAGCACGTGGAGAAGAAACAGAAGAAGAGACTAATTCTTGTCTATTTTATGTGAGAACTCTCTCTCTCTCTCTCTCTCTCTCTCTCTCTCTCTCTCTTTCTCTCACCCTACATATTTCTCTCAGCCCCTCTCTCTCACCCTCTCTCTCTCTCTCTCTCTCTCTCTCTCTCTCTCTCTTTCTCTCACCCTACATATTTCTCTCAGCCCCTCTCTCTCACCCTCTCTCTCTCTCTCTCTCTCTCTCTCTCTCCCTCTCTCTCTAGTCACTCTTCTTCTCTGACTCTCTCGCCTGCCAGAATTGAGGCCTCGTCCACTAATTCACGCAGTCATCAGTCATCCTTCTTGCAATTGTCATGTGATAACCAAGCTTTTCTTTTTTTAAAGAACCGAACAAAGTAATTTAAGAATTTATCAAACACGAAATATAGAATCAGTCAATTCGCTTACAAAACAAGGGATCATCCACCTTGGGGGTACTGTAATAGGGGACAGTCTTCTATGGAATCAACTAATTCCCAGGCAACATTCATCGGAATTGCCCTCTGACACTCATATCGTTCAGGGAACATCGTGCAGGAAGGAGATCCATGTCTCTCTCTCTCTCTTTTTTCTCTCTCTCTCACACACACTCTCGCTCTATTCTCTCTCGCTCTCACTCTACCTTCTCTCTCTCTCTCTCTTCCCCACTTTCTATACTTTCTCACTTCAAAATCCCTTGCCACAGCTAACCTTGCCTCTTTCTCAGCGTCTCTCGGATCTCTCTCCCTTTCATGCTCTCTCGTCGATCCGAACCTTGCCAACGAGGTCAGAGAGGCAAGGCTAGTCGGGACTCGAACGCTGTCAGCGTCTCTTGATCGAGGTCTCTCTCTCTCTCTCTCTGCCTCTCTTTCTCTCTATCTCTCTTTCTCTCTCTCTTTCTCTTTCTCTCTCTCTTTTTTTTCTTCCTCTATCTCGTTCTCTCTCTCTCGTCTCTCTCAACCCCTCCCACCTCCTTATTTGAATACGGCAGCTCGCTTGCGCTAGGCCGTCCACTTTTGTCGCTTGAAGATGGACAGAGAGAGAGAGTAAGAACGGGAAAAGAATGAGAGAGAGAAAGAGACAGAGGGAGAGAGTACGACAGAGTGGGAGAGAGAGAGCACGCGAGAGAAAGAGAGCGAAAAATAATGCACAGAGACATATATTCTCTATCGGTCGCCCAGCTAATTCTAGCGTTTAGCCCGGCTAATAAGCTCTATGTCGCAAAAAATGTGTATTTGTAATACAAATGTCCTTATTCAGAACATTGCAGCTACATACTTTTTATTCTTCTTTTATTCCATTATCGATGTTAATGTATACTTACTTAATGCTTATACTTTTTACGGCTAAACAATAATGTCACTTGCATATAATGATGTATTTACATATGTATGTATGTATGTATTTATTTATTTCGAGGCACAGACACCTTTTTTTATTTATTTATGTCTGTTTCTTTTAAGGCACAAAAGAAACGGGAGATCTTTCTTCTTCTGAATTTCACACTCATCGCAACAATATTCTTATTCGACGCTGACATTTCTGACAATTTGTCGACAATACATCTCTGCTTCTTCTTCTTCTTTTTTTTTGCTGCAATTATCTTCTCTATCCGAAGTTAATTCAATGGTTCCTGCAAATTAGAGATAAAGTCCGGGAAAGATTTTTTTGATTCCGGTGATTTCTACGATTTCTACTTTCGGCACTCGCTCCTTGTCGTTTTTCGTAAATATATTTTTTTTCTGCCTTTTTTAGCTCGATCTTCACCGTTTGCAAGGAAGAGCAAGTTTCTTCTCTCACCTTCTCTCTCTCTCCATTTCTCTCCTTCTGTCTCTATCTCTATTTCTCTCTCATTCGTTCTCTCTCCACTCTCTCCCTCTCTCTCCCTGAGAAATGTATGTATCACTTGGACCATGTCAGGCTACTCCAGCACTTCTAGTCGTAAATCAGTGGTTATGGACGAGTTGCGCTTCTAGCCGTTTCTCTTTTTCTCTGTATCTCTTTCTCTCGCTACCTTTCTCTCTCTCTACACTCTCTTTTCTCTCTCTCTCTCTCTTTCTCTCTCTCTCTCTCTCGCCCTCTCTCTCTCCTTTCTCTCCCTCTCATCCACGTGTGCTCTCTATCTTTACTCCTCTTGTTGGCTACTGCACTTGACAGCCCTCCGGCCAATCATAATTACTTGTGTGATGCTGTGACTGTGCCTTTGAATCTTTCTCTGTTTCTCTGTCTCTCTCGCTCTCTCTTGTTCTCTCTCCCTCTATACATCTCTCTCTCTCTTTCTCTCTCTCTTGTTTCTCTCTCTCTCTCCATATCTTTCTCTTTCTCTCTCTGTCTGTCTGTCTCTCTCTCTCTTTCTCTCTCTCTCTTTCTCTCCTTCTCCCTCTCTCTCCACTCTCTTAGAAGTGGTTAGCCTCTTGATGTCTCGCACGGCCGCCTCATTAGATCGAGCCCTTCACGGCTTCTTCAGGCGCCATAATTACAGATATGGCCGCTTCATTCATTCATTCTTTTCTTTTTTTCTCTGCCTCTCTCTCTCTCTTTCTCTAGCCAGAAGTCGACTTCCCAGTCTATTGTGTCCTA
Source organism: Allodiplogaster sudhausi (assembly GCA_945643635.1). NCBI lineage: Eukaryota > Metazoa > Nematoda > Chromadorea > Rhabditida > Diplogasteridae > Allodiplogaster > Allodiplogaster sudhausi. Next base: position 303,133 of record CALZFC010000140.1, read on the forward strand.
TTGTCGCGATGTCCTCTCTTTGTCTCTCTAGGTCTCTCTCTCTCCTCTCTCTCTCTTTCTCCTATCTATTTCTCTCTCTCTCCTCTCTCTCCTCTCTCTTTCTCTCTCTCTCTCTTTTTCTCCCTCTCTCTTCAACTCTACAAATCTCCGCATCAATCTTCCGGCCTTGCTCTTGTTTTGGCAGAGAGAATTCGTGTCGGCCGTTCGTTCGTGTCATTCGTTATCGCACAATTGACATGGAATCCTCCTTGGCTTTTGCAAGAGAGAGAGAGAGAGAGAGAGAGAGAGAGAGAGAGAGAGAGATAGAGAGAGAGATAGAGAGAGAGATAGAGAGAGAGAGAAAGAGAAAGAAAGAGAAGAGAGAGAGAGCGAGAGCGAAAGAGAGATGCGCGACTTAAAAAAATATGTTCATCCTATACTTTTCTCTTTTCTATTTGTTTTTTTTTTTGTTTCTGAACAGACTAGAGACTGAAAGCTGCGGAAACGATAATAGAATTAAAAATAAGTTATAAATCCATGGGAGACTACCGATGAATTCTTTTTTGCATATTTTATGACTTAGGAAGCTGAAAAAAAGCTTTTATTTATGGATCAATAAGTAAATAAATAATATTTAAATACAATTAACATGCTCTTCATGCTGGTATCTCGCATGTCTTTATGTCTTTCTTTCTTTCTTGGCTTCCGGGGTGGGCTGGCAGGAGTTGGTGTCTCGTCTTATCAAGACATCCGAATCGAGGAAAGAGAGAGCGGAGGAGAGAGAGAGAGAGAAAGAGAGAGAGAGAGAGAGAGAGAAAGAGAGAGCGAAAGAGAGAGAGAGAGAGGGAGAGAGAGAAAGAGAGAGAGAGAGAGAGAGAGAGAGAGAGAGAACTAGGATGAGGAAGAATTCTACTTCTTCTTATATCGCTGCTACTTGGTTCCTTTAGGGCACGAGCAGAGTGATAAATGGAAGTTGTGAGAGGGAGAGAGGGCGAGAGTAAGAGAGAGAGAGAGGCTGAGGACGCTCCTGCACAATTGTGAGGGGATATGGCGCGTGTAAACTGGAGAGAGATACAGATAGATCCATGTCAAAAGTTGGAGTAAGGGCATGAGAGGGAGAGATCGTGCGAGCTAAGAAATTGAGAAGAATGAGAGAGATTGAAGTAGAGAGAGGAAGGGAGATAAAGAGAGAGAGTGTGAGAGGGGGAGAGAAAGAGAGAGCGAGAGGGAAAAGAGAAAGTGAGACCGAGAGAGAAAAGAGAATGAGAGAGCGATAGAGAAAAGAGAAAGAGAGAGAGCGAGAGAATGAGAGCGCAGAAAAAGAAGCATACAAATCTATCCTTGGTGGTTTGGAGGCAAAAATCTGAGAGCCAGCAAAGGATGTGCTTGGATGAAGAAGTTCGTTCTGAGACGAGAGCGAAAGAGAGAGAGAGAGAGAGAGAGAGAGAGAGAGACCGAGAGAGAGAGTGACAGAGATAGAGAGAGAGGGAGAGACCGAGAGAAAGAGTGACAGAGATAGAGAGAGAGAGAAAAGAGAGAGAGAGACCGAGAGATATAGAGAGAGATAGAGAGAGACAGAGATAAAGAGAGAGATAGAGAGAGAGAGTGACCGGGAGCAAGAGATAGTGAAAAATGCTCCGAAGGAAAGGAATCTAGGCAAAAAAAATTCTGCTCTCCAAGGTCGTCTAGAGAAGCGTTGATAGACCGTAGAGAGGAAAAGAGCGCATTTAATAAAGATGGTCTCGCTAAAGAGATCTCAGAGAGAATGTTCTGCAGACTTATCTCTCGCTCTCTTTCACCCTCTTTCACTCTCTCTTTTACTAACTCTCTTTCAATCTGTCACCCTCTCACTCACTCGCGCACTTTCTCTTTCTCTCTCTCTCTCTCTCTCTCTCTCTCTCTCTCTCTCTCTCTCGCATTCCCTTTTCCCATATCACGCATTTTCTTCGTATCTTCCTCCTTCTTCTGCCATTTCGCTGCCTCTTTCGCGCCGGTTCCTTCAATGTAGCCGGGGGCAAAATCTGGCAACATCTCAACCACGGAAAAAAAAATAGAAACTCATACTCCACATGCTGCTTCTGCGAAAAGATGCCCAAAACTGAGGAGGAGAATGTTATTGATAGAGAGAGACAGAGAGAAAGAGAGACGAGAGAGAATAAAGAGAGAGAGAGAAAGAGAATGAGAGAGAGAGTATGTGGTTACTGTTTCCCTTCTTATGTACTTCTCTCCTTCGTCACCGCGGTTTGTCAATCTTTTTTTTTTCATTTGCATTTCATTGCATTGACATATTCTTTTAAAAATAGATAAATAATCAAGTGATTTTATGTGATAAAAAAGAACCTTGTGACAAAGAATCCGCGAAGCGACGGTTTCCTTTTTATATTCGCACTTTACGCGATTCGTATTCATGTTACTTTGCCGCTTTTAAAACTATAGGCTATTACTTACATACATACTCATAAATACTTGTTTCCGTGTCTCATGTAGTTACCATTATTCCAACCTTTCTATTTCTGGCTACTAATTCTCTCTCTCTCTCTCTCTCTCTCTCTCTCTCTCCCTCTCCGTCTCCTTTTTTCTCTCTCTCCCTCTCCCTCTCTCTCTTTTACATTTCTATGACCTTTATTTATTTGTGCACTTTGTGATGTCTCCTATACTATATATTATTACTATTCTTCTTTTCTTCTGAGACTTCCGGCTTAGCCCCTTTCCAAACTTGGTCGACCCCCCCCCCACTCCTCCCACTAACGAATCTGTACTTTTCTTTCCTACGTTTCGAATACGAGAGCCAGAGCCAGCGCATGTGGCATTCCTATTCAAGAGAGAGAGAGAGGCCAAATAGTAGAGTGCCTTTCTCATCTTTCACCGAGACTCTTCCAATTTAGACTATAGTCTTAGGAGGATTGAAGGAGGAAGAGAGAGAGAGAGAGAGAGAGAGAGACGACGACGACGACGACGACGACGACGACGACGACGAGAGAGATAAAAGGCATAGAGAAAGAATGAAGAGAGAGAGAGAGAGAGAGAGAGAGAGAGAGAGCAAAGGCATTCTCTGATTGGGATCGGCAGCGTGCTGTTGGCGGAGAGCGAGCGAGGGAGAGAGAGAGAGAGACAGAGAGAGAGAGAGAGATAGAGAGAGAGAGAGAGAGAGAGAAAGCGCCGAAATGAGTATAGTATCCGGGCCGAAGCAATGTGGGTGCATTTCATCGTGCCGGGACCACGCTAAGACGAGATGAGCGGGAAATTAAAAAGGAGCAGCGTCAGGAGCTATCTTAGATGGCGTTCTTCGATTAGAGAAGTCGAAAGAGAGAGAGAGAGAGAGAGAAAGAAAGAAAGAAAGAAAGAAAGAGGGAGAGGGAGGGAGAGAGTCAGAGAGATCTCCAGACCAAAGTACGTGTAGGCAACTTAATATAAAGCTGCTTTTCGTAGTCGTACAACTATGGTATATAAGAGCATAAACAATAATTCTTTGCGCCATTCCAATTTTTTTCCATTCATAGTGTCAACACCTCTCTCTCTCTCTCTTTCTCTCTCTCTCTCTCGAACACCTGGCTCCCGAATAAACATTTTGGGTGTCACCGCCCCCCCCCGGATGGACACACTATAATTAGAGCAGCGAACTACCAGCCACCTTCCTCCTCCTCCTCTTCCTCGATCGTGTGTGCCAATTGAGCAAGCTAGCTCTCTGTGGCTCCTCTCCAAGAGCACCTGTGTGACCTGACGGAGAAGCCTGTGCCTTTTGGGTGGCACCACTCTCGGAGGAGGAGGATATCGGTTAGGGAGGGGGAGGGGGGGCCATGGGCTTACCCTCTTTGATGCTCTCTGGGAGGTGTAGCCCGATTCTCGAGACTTTAGTCTCTTGCTCTTTCTCTCTCTGTTTCTCTCTCTCTCTCTGTTTCTCTCTTTCCCTCTCTCTCTCTCTTTCTCTCTCTCGTTCTCACTCTTTCTCTTTCTCTCCCTCTCACACTGTCACAGTCTGGCATACTGTCCCTCTTTCTCTCACTCTCCTTTCCTCTCTCTCTGTCTCTCTCTCTCTCTGTCTCTCTCTCTCTGTCTCTCTCTCTGTCTCTCTCTCTCTCTCTCTCTCCTGACACTGCCAATCTGCCCTTTCCACTTCTCATGCGCACACACCATGAATCACTCAAGACGACTCTCAATATTTATGTTAGTAGCACTACCGGTGCCAGTAGCAATTATCAATTGACGCCGGTCAAACTCGCGCTCACTCTCTCTCTCTCTCTGTCTGCCTGTCTCTCTATGACTGTCTGTCTCTCGCTCTCTTTCTCTTTCTGTTCTCTCTCTCTCTCTCACTCTCTGTCACTTTCTCTCGCGCGAGCTCGTACTCAACCTAATTCTTACTTCCGATCTCCCAAGGCGAATTAAATTAAAATAATTTCCCGAATTTACCTCTTCATAACGTTATTTTTATCTTCATTTTTTATATGTTACGGTGCTCTTTTTCTTTTTGTAGTTGCTGTCGGCCAAAGTTTATGTGTGTACATTGATTTCCCATGAGAATTTCGGAACTTTTTTTCTTTCTTGATCTTTCCTCCGGGATGACAAGCGAGAGCGCTCTTATTTAGGATTTTTTGAGAATTAATTTTTTTTTTCCTTTTCCTGTTGTTCTATCGAGAATGACAAGCTTTTCCCTCTCTCACACATATTCTCTCTCTATCTCTCTAACTCTCTCTCTCTCTCTTTGTCTCTCTCTCTCTCTCTGACTCTGTCGTGTTCTTTCTGTCCCTCCTCACTGCCTCTCTCTCTCTCTACCTCTCTTTTGCTCTCTCTGCTTCTCTGTCTCTCTCTCCTCTCTCCCCCTGGTCATTGAAATATCTACATCCCCTATCTGCCGCTCTTCTTTAATCTCATTTTCACCCAATCTCAGCCAATCCATGCCATTAGAAATCCGGACGGCAGCACATTTTCATTAGCATTAGGGGAAAAAAAGAGTAGAGCCAAAAAATCTCTCTCTCTCTCTCTCCCTCTCTCTCTGTCTCTCTCCCTCTCTCTCTCTCCCTCTCTCTCTCTCTCTCCCTCTCTCTCTCTCTCTCTCTTTCTCTCTCTCTCTCTATTTCTCTCTCTCTCTCTCTCTCTCTCTCTCTCAGGTAGATGAAAATGAAAAAAATTTGACGGACAAAACGTGTAAAAAATTCTGTTAGTGTTGATTTTTATTAAAAAGAAGAAGAAAAAAACAGGAAATTTAACTTTCTAAAAATAGCGATAAAATAATTAGAAGAAAGGAGACAGGTGGGGAATTCTTTATGTCCATGAAGTATGTACTTACGATCTGCAAGCCTATCCACTTGGCACTCAGCTTATGAATGGAGATACTCCAGAGAACGGGAAAGAGTCGACGTGAATAGAAGTGAGAGACAGAGAGAGAGAGAGAGCGAGAGAGAGAGCGAGAGAGAGAGCGAGAGACAGAGAGATTGGGGAGAGTGAAGGGAAGAGAGAAAGAGAGAGAGAGAGAGAGAGAGAGAGAGAGAGAGAGTTAAACAGAGATAAAAGAGCGGCAGAGAGTTGCATAGTGTAGCATAGATTCATATGAACGAATAGTAGGTAAGAAGTCCACTTTCTCATTTTCCCTCGCTTTTTGCAGCCTTTGAACACTTCTCTGAACAACTCTGACGACACACGAGTGAGAGCGGATTACTTGTCTGTTTTGTTTAGCTTTCTCTATTTCTCTACCACTCTCTCTCTGCTTCTTTCTCTTTCTCTTACTCTCTCTCTCTCTCTTCCTCTCTCTCTCTCTCTCTCTCTCTCTCTCTTTCCTATCGTCATGACCGTAAAGTACGCGATTAGCTTCCCCTCCTTCCGGGAGGCAGAAGCCACCGCCCGCAGAACAGGAACGAAACAAACAGTCTTCGCTAATTAGAAGGAAACTACTTTTTACTTTTTGCTCCTTTCTTATTTTTTGATGACTAATTCCACTTTTTAACAGCCTCTTTCCATGCTCACTCTAGTTTTTCTTATCTAATTTTTGTGACATTATTCTCCTGTTCTTTTCCTTAAATTATTTTATCTTTCATAATAAAAAATATTTCACCAGCTCTGTGTAGCAGTTGTTGTTTTTTTTGCTGTTACATATATTGAAATTGGCGCGAAAGAATAAAATTTGAATTTTAATTCTCTCTATAACACGGCCCCTCTTCTAATGCGGAACAGTTCGCGCCGCGCGGAGAGATTAGTCCGGCCCCTTTCCTCAGCTGAAGCAGCACATCTGATCTGCTCTCCGGCAGCAGCAGCGAGCGGATATAGTCTATCCGCTTGTGGTACGCATTTAGAGCCAATGCAAACATCTTGTTCTCTCTCTCTCTCTCTCCTCTCTCTCTCTCGCTCTATACCTCTCTCTCACTCTCACTTGCCCTCCCCTCTCTCTCTCTCTCTTGTTCTCTCTCTCTTACTCTCTTGCTCTCTCTCCCTCTCGCTCTCTCTCACAGTTTTTTTCTCTCTCTCTCTTCCTCTCTCCCTCTCACACTTTCTCTCTCTCTCCTCGCTCTGTCTCTCTCTCTCTCTTTCTCTCTCTCTCTCATCTACTCTACCCTAACGTGCGTACGCCTCAATGTGTGTGTGTGCTTCTTACGCCGGGGCCGTGGGCAAAAGTGCACAGCCGCGCAGCACTGGTCAGGCAGGGGCAGGAGAGGTAGTTGGTGGTCAGTGGTCGGTGGTGGTTTGACAAGCCCCTTTTAACCCCCCGATAGACCCCTAAGGGCCTACCGATCAGGGCGGTCGACCTGCCATAGTCCTGCACCGTCAGTCTTATCCAATATGCTGGTCGCAGAGAAAGAGAGAGAGAGAGAGAGAGAGAGAGAGAGAGAGAGAGAGATTGAGGGAAAAGACAGGAAAACAGAGAGACAGAAAGAGAGCGATAGAGGGAGAGAGAGGCAACGAGGGACAGAGAGAGAGAGAGAGAGAGAGAAAGAGAGAGAGAGAAATAGAGAGAGAGAGAGAGAGTGAGATAACGAGAGATATCGGATATATCCAATGTCATGAGGCCTCCTGAGCTAACAAGCCACTAGATCAGTCCATCATAATAAATTGACAGCACAAGTGAGTGGACAGAGATAAGTCAACAAGAAGGAGTCATCAGATTGTTTGCATTCATCTAAAGATGGCCCTCTTTTAGTCTATCTGCATCCACTGAGAGATTGTCCTCTTTTGCCATGCACAGAGAGATGGCTCTCTTTTACTAGATCTGCATTCAACGGGAAGATGACGATCGTTTAATAGATCTGCATCCACGGGAAAGATGGCCCTCTTATACTGTATTCTTACAAAGTATGTGTCTTCGGCCAAAAAAATCACATGGCAGATCCTACCCCAATATCAAATTGATTGACTGACTCTTGTGATGGCGTAACTTTTCTGATGCACCAAATTTTGTCTCTATTTCTCTCTCTCTCTCTCTCTCTTCTCTTTCTTTCTCTCTTTCTCTCTCTCTCTTTCTCTCTCTCTCTGTCTGACTCTGTCACTGTCTCTCTCTCTCTCCCTAGCCCCTTCACTCCCTTTACTTTAATTTCTAACTTCTCCCCTCTCTCACCTTTGACTAAACACGCGCACCACGCACATTTCGAGTATGTTTGTGTCTGTCGTTGCAACCGAAGACGGAGAGAGAGAGAGAGATAGAGAAAGTGAGAGAGGAGAGAGAAGAGAAAAAGAGACAGAGAGGTAGAGAGGGAGAGAAAGGAGAGATATGCGGCGCCAATGGGGTGTCGGTGTGAGGAAGCTCCGGAATTGTTACGAGAGAGAGAGAGGGCGAGATGATGGACGACTCTCTTTCTCTGTTCGTCTCTTCATCTCTCTCTCTATCTCTCTCTCTCTCTATCTCTATCTCTCTCTACTTTCTCTACTTTCTTTCTCTCTTTTTCTCTTTCTCTCTCTCTCTCTCTATACTTTCTCTGCTTTCTCTCTTGTCTCTCGCCTAAATAACTCTCTCTCCTCTCCGCGCGTTTCTATACTCTTTTCTTCAAGTTCCCTGGTCCATAACGCTAACATTGCAAATGGTTGTTCTTGCGTGCCGGAAAGCAGTGAGAAGAGGCTATTCGTATGGCTGTCGCCATGGCTCAACATGAGTAGGAACAGGAGAGAGAATGAGAGAGAGAAAGAGAGAGAAAGAGAGAAAGAGTTAACAAGTGAGATAGAGAAAGCGAATTTAATATGAACAGAGAGAGAGAGAGGGAGAGAGAGTTAAAAAGAGGATGAGGGAGAAAAGAGCGAGCGGTAAATATGTAATAGAACGAGAGATAGAGAGAGATTGTGAATCTACGATTTACTAGACTGTTAATTGATTATGCTGTTAGCATCCTCGCCGATCACCACATTTATTCATTAACCAGTGAGGTTACGATTGAGACTTCCTCGCATTCCTTGATATCTAACCACTCCCTTATCTTCTCTCTGTCTCTCTCCCTCTTTCTCTCTCGTCTCTTCTCTTCGCTTCCTTATTCATGCCTTGCTATTGCGTGAAGTTTTTCCTTCTGCTTCTTGAACGCTGCTTTTTTTGTCTCAAGCTTCCCGAAATTCTTCTCTTTCTCTCTCTCTCTCTGTCCCTCTCTCTCTCTCTCTCTCTTGCTGTTTCTCTGAGCATGAAAGAATATGGTCTTCTAAAAAGCATATCCCCCAGGCAACTGAGTTCTCTTCGCAATTACTAAGCCTTAAAATAGACTTTTTCCCATTTAATTTGCACTCGTTTATTGCAGATGTCGTCCAGTTTTGTGTTATTTCTCTCATTTTCTCGCATAGTTCTCTACTACTCTCTCTCTCTCTCTTTCTCTCTCCTTCTCTCTTTCTCTCTCTCTCCCACTATTTTCCTCGTTACTTCTAACACTCCTTCGCGCACATTGGAATTCACATTCCTCGTTACCTGGGAAAGAGGCAGAGAGAGAGAGAGAGAGAGAGAGAGAGAGAGAGAGCGCGAGAGAGAGTGAGAATGAGAGAGAAAGAGATAGTGAGAGCAAGAGAAAGAGAGAGAAAGAACGAACTAGAGTATCAGAGAAAGATCGCCCTCTCACAAGCAGCTTCATCTTCTGCCTCTTATCCGCTTGTCTTACTTCTGCTCACTTCCGTTCCTAGCCTGCCCTCTCTACGCGTGTCTAGGCCTCTCTCGTTCTCTCTCTCTCTCTCTCTCTCTCTCTCTCTCACTTTCACTCTATCCTCTCTCTCTCTCTCTATCATTGCTCTCTATCTCTCCCTCTCTCTTTCTCTCTTTTCCTCATGCACTTTAGCCTTGCCTTCTGCCACCTCGCTGGCTACCCCGGAATGAGATATCACCCTCTGTCTTCCTGTGCTGCACTGCCGGACTCATCCCCACACTCGCCACAGTTTCAGCAGCTCGTGTCCTCCTTCTCTGTTCTGTTTGCCACCTACTGACTTCTTTCTCTCGATCTCGCTCTCTCTCTCTCTAACTCTCGCTCTCTCTCCCTCTCTCTATCCCTCTCTCTTTCTGTTTCTCTCGTTCCTTTTTCCCTCCCGTCTGTCTCTCTCCTCTCTATCCCCCTTCATCGTCCCCCCCCCCTTCTGGCCAATGTCACTGGCGCGTTCCAATGATGATCGTCCTAAGTGGGCTAACATGGGTATTGGCCTTCACTCACTCTCTCTCTCTCTCTCTCTCTCTGGCTCTCGCCCTCTCTCCATCTTCCATTCATTATCCCCTCTCAAGCAGTGCAGCCTGTCGCTTTTCTTTCTCTGCTTCTCTACCCGCTCCTTATGTCTCTAACTTTCTCTAACATTCTCTCTGCCGGACTCTCTCTCTCTCTCTCTCTCTCTCTCTCTCTAGGTCTCTCTCTCTCGTCTTCCTCTCTCTTTTCTCTCTCTTTCTCTTTCTCCAAGAGTTGATCGCTCTTGCCTCGCGTCAGAAGGCCGATTTTCATCTGAGTAGTAAGTCCATGGATCTTACTCCGCGTCTGTACTCCACCGATCCTTATCTCTCTGTCTCTATGTCTCTCTCTCCCTCCCTCTCTTTCTCTCTCTCTCTCTTTCTCTCTCTCTTTCCCTCTCTCTCTCTCTCTCTGCTTCGCCTGTGCCAACCCTTTTGAATCTCCCGCCACCCATGTCATGTCCACTCTCTTTGATGAATCATCCTCATGGATGATGAGCTAATGTTTTGTGCTGCTGCTGCCCGATGCACCACTCTACTACTCGTGCTACAGAAATAATCGCATTTATTTCTTTGCTTCTCTCACTCTCTCCCTCTCTCCGTCTCTCTTATTCTCTATCTCTGTCTCTTTCTTCCTCTCGGTCTCTCCCTCTCTCCCTCTCTCTCTCACTCTCTCACTTTCTTTATCTCTCCACCTATCTCTACCTCGCTCCCTCTATACCTCTCTCTTTCTCTCTCTTTCTCTCTCTCTCTCTCTCTCTCTCTCTCTCTCTCTTTCTCTCTCTCCCTCGCATTTGCATTGTACTCCCTGCTCATCGCCTACTTTGTTTTATCCCCACCGTTTCCATTGTTTTCCCTCTGTCCAAATCGCATCTGTCCTTTCTGACGCCATATTCGCTATCTCTTTCTCTCTCTCTTTCTCTGTCTCTCTCTCTCCTACTCTCTCTTCTCTCTTCTCCCTCTCCTATTTATGCTTACTTCTCGCCATCTTTCCCAGCAGCAGCAGCAGTCATCCGATGGGTGGCACCAGCCGTTTTCTGCACTCCATTACGTCTGATGGTGTTTTAGCCGCGTAAAAAGGCCGTCGTTTGCAGGGGATGAAAAGGGAGAGAGAGAGAGAGAGAGAGCGAGAGAGAGCGAGTGAGAGAGAGAGAGAAAGAAACAAGTGCACGAATGAATCCTGGTAGTGAGCTAATATGCAAAAGAAATCGCGGCGCTTTCGTATAAGATGCCGAGAGATGGTTATGGAGAAAGAAAGAATGGGAGGGAAGAAGAAGGAAAGACAGAGAGAGTAGGAGAGAGAGACACAGAGAGAGAGAGAGAAGGAGAGAGAGAGAGAGTAGGAGAGAGAGAGAAATAGAGAAAGAGAGTTGGTGAACTGAGAGATGACTTGGACGAAGAGAGGAAAAAAAGTTGTGCGTGAGAAGGTTAGAAGGGGACACTCGACGATCTTCTCTTGTATGTATGGCGATGGCAGCGAGAAGTCCAGCATAGTTGGACATTGAGGAGAGAGAGGACGGAGAGAAAGCGAGAGAAGAGAGAGAGAGAGAGAGAGAAAGAAAGAGAGAAAGAAAGAGCGAAAGAATGTGTGAGAAAGAAATAGAGAGAGAGAAAGAGAGAAAGAAAGTGAGAAAGAGTTCGGGAAATGTGTGTGTGAGAAAGAGTTCGGAAAATGTAGGAGATGAGATCTCTGTGGTCGACCACTTCCTTCTTTCGTAGACTGTTTTATTATTGTCGCCATTCCTTGAAAAGGCCGCATCCTGCAGCTTCTGCTTACCTCTCTCGCTCTGTCTCGCTCTGTCTCTCTCTCTCTCTCTCTCTCTCTCTCTCTCTCTCTGATCATTCTCTTTCTCACACATTCCTCCTCTCTTTCTCTCTCTCTCTCTCTCTCTCGACTTGATTTCCTTCCTTCTGCGTACTTGAACGGCTTTCTCATTTGAACATATAAGCGTGCAAATTCTATTCTGCTTGTCTTTCAGCATTATGTTTACTTTTACTTACCTACTTTTTCCATTATTGCGAGCTCGGAATACGGTATCATGATTCCATTATGTCTCTCTCTTGAATTGCCTCGCTCATGCATCTTTGTAAACTGCTCCGATTTGCTGTGGCCGTGCGAGAACGAGAGATGTCACATACGCATATTAAAGTTACACTTTGTGGTGACCGCAGCTAGAGAGAGAGAGGAGAGAGGAAGAGATAGAGACAGAGGGAGAGAGGGAGAGAGAGAGAGAGAGAGAGAAAGAAAGAAAGAGAGAAAGAGAAAGAGGGTGAGAGAGAGAGAGTTAGAGAGAACAAGAGTCCCCGTTCGCGAGGAAACATTCTTCATATGCAAGCGCTTCCATCACGATGAGCCATGCTGATCATTCTTCATTTGACATCTTGCAGAAGAAATCTCTGTTCTTGAGCTAAGGAATCTTGATCGGACTAAGATTAATAATGCTCTAATAATGTTTTATTCTTGCTTAAACAAAAAGTAAGCTTATGGTTCGAGGAGCCAGAAGTTTCGCGCCATTCTATGTACATACATACATGAGAGAAGGACGGGAGAGCATCTATGTGATTTAGAGAGACGCGCGACTAGAATGGTATGCTAATTCAAATATATGTATGTATGATGAGTTGAGTCTTCTTCTCTTTTAATCTCCTAACTAAATACTTCTCCAAAAAAATTTTTTTTTTCTATTTTATGCATTTTTTTTTGTTGCTTTTATCATGCGCGTCGTTCTTATAATGCTGAAATATGATGCAAATCTTTTCTTTAGATTTGTTATGCAATGTCTACCGTGTTTTCGTAAATGAAAATTTAGATCATTTTTCTTTCTGTTCCAATCATGCCAAGCATACATATTTACATTCTCCCAAATGTTCTCCAAAGCTTCACTGTTTTGGAACATTATTTTTCTCGATCTGTCTCCCTTCTCTTTCTCCCTCTCTCTCTCTCTCTCCTTCTCTCTCTCTCTCACCCTGAACGCCTTCTGTTGCTCTCTCCTTCCCTTCCCATCGAGAAACAGTATCTGATAGCTGAGAGATAAGCCCTCCCCCCTGATATTTGTCCAATTCTTATCTCGCTCTCTTCGCACGCCGCCGCTGCGCATTTCTTGTCTGCTCGCCCGATCTGCCGAGGCAGCCGCTGTAACATCATCTGCTATGATGACTGATGATCATCACTCGGAGAATGTCGAGGAGAGGGAGAGACGAGGGAGAGATGGAGAGAGAGAAGGAGAGAAAGAAAGAAATAGATCGAGAGAGAAAGAGAAAAATGGGAGATAGAGAAAGAGAGAGAGAGAGATAGAGAGAGAAAGAGAAGGATAGATTGTGGAGAGAGAAAGAGAGTTAGGGAGAGAGAATAAAAAAGAGACTGTTCCAGAGACCCAACCAGAGGATGAGACCAAAAAGCTGCTTATCTTTTGTCTCCTTATCACCCCCCCCCCCCCTCCGATGATATGTAGATGAACGCCTCCTCAATAATTCTTCGATGACCAATCTGTTTTCTCTCTTTCTTATTTTCTCTCTATCTTTGTCATTCTTAGATCTCTCTCTCTCTCTCTCTCTATCTTTCTCTCTCTCTCTCTCTCTCCATTCCAACGCAATCTGATTTGTCTAATCTTGCCATTTGCCCTTCCGAATAGCCTTGTTATCAAAACGCCTCCTTTGGCTCTCTGTTCGACTTTCTCATCATTTCACCATCCCCGTCTCATTTCCATTTGCAATGGTAGCCATCCACCACTCTTTGTTAGCCAACATTGTGAGAGCGGGCTGACGGGGGACATGGAGAGGAGAGAGAGAGAGAGAGAGAGAGAGATGGAGAGAGCGAGAGAGAGATGGAGAGAGCGAGAGAGATAAACGGAGAGAGAGACAGGGATAGAGAGATATGGAGAAAAAGAGGAATAGGAAAAAAAAACCCATGTTCACACACACTACTCACCCCCCTGGCCATTCCGACCCGTCAAGTGTCCTTTTTTTGTCTTTCGATCTTGTCGCCGCCCTATTTCTCTTCCTCTCTCTCTCTCTCCTTAGTCTCGCTCTCTGTCTCTCTTTATCTCTCTCTGTCTGTTTCTCTCTCTCTCTGTCTCCGTCTCTATCTCTCCAAACCCATCTCGTGCCGCTCGTTCTACCAGTGTTTCCGCCACTGCGATATGTTCGCCCTGACATCGGCGGTCCCTTTTTATGTGTGTCCGACGGCCCCGGGGATACCTTTCTCTTTTTCTCAATCTATCTTTCATCTCTTACTCTCTCGTTTTCTCTCTCTCTCTCTCTCTCTCTTTTCACTCTCTCATTCTTTCTCTGTCACTTTCTCGTTATCCGTTTCTCTCTCTCCTCTTCTCTTCTCTTCTCTTCTCTAATCTCGAGCCAGAAAGCTCGGCCTCTTTTTTCTTGCAATGGCTATTGGTGCCTGCCATCTACACCCATTTTCGCTCTTTTTCTCTGACCTTATTTTTACTCTCTCACTCTCTCTCTATTTCTGTATCTCTTACTCTCTCTTTCTCTAGCCCTCACTCTCACAGGAGACAAGCTCGGGGGCAAGGGGATGCTTAGCAGATGAAGAAGAGGCAGAAGAAAAAGGGAACGAAACAAGATAATGAATTGTTGGGAGCAATGAAATCGAAAAGAGAAGGGAAAAAGAGCTGGACAATAGAATTAGAGAGTGAGAGAGTTAGAGAGCGAGTGAGAGAAATAGAGAAAGTGAGAGAGACATAGAGAATTAGAAAGAAAAATAGAGAGAGTGAGAGAGAAATAGAGAATTAGAGAGAACATTAGAGAGACAGAGAAATATAGAATTAGAGAGAGAGA
>CALZFC010000140.1:322500-352500 GCA_945643635.1 Allodiplogaster sudhausi
GCATTTCAACAGCCCGTCTGTGATTCTCTCTTTCTCTCTCTCTCTCATTCTCTCTCTCCCTCTTTCGCTCTCACTATCTCCCCTCTATCTCTCCCTCCATTTCTCTCTCCCTCTCTTCTCTCTCTCTCCCTCTCTCCCTCTCTCTTTCCCTCCATCTCTCTCTCTCTTCTCTCCCTCTCTCTCTCTGTCTCTGTCTCTCTCTCTGTCTCTCTCTCCCTCTATCTCCTCTCTCTCTCCCTCTCTCTCTCCCCCTCTCTCTCTCTTTTCTCTCTTCATACTCTATCCTACCTCTTAGACAGCGCCATTGTAAGTGAGTTAGCCACAGAAGCAGTGGGCTTGGAGGTGTGTGCGGAAGAGGCACCTCTGAAAGGACCACCAAAGGACTCGCAGCAGGAGCCAGCCGAGAGGACGGCCGACTCGTAAATCGAGTTGTGTATTGGAGGAGATGGGGCTGGGAAGAGATTCAGAGAGAGAGAGAGTGTGATGTTAAGAAAAAGTATATAAAGAGGGAGAGAGAGAGTGATAGAAAGAGAGAACGAGAGAGAGAGAGAGAGAGAGAGAGAGAGAGCGACAAGGAGTGAAGGAGAGGCAAGGAGAGGAAGGTGAGAAAGGACGAGAGAAATCAAGAGAGAGTGAGAGAGAGAAGGATTGAGAGAGATGGAGAGAAAGTGAGATAGAGGTAAGCTCCTGCCAGCCGCGTCCACGCTTCTTGGTGTCCGAGGTCACCACGGGGACACCTGTTTCGTGTTTCGCGAGAGACACAAACACGCATACGATTTGACGCTGGCGAATTGTTTAAATTACTTTGGCGGGAAAATTAAAAATAATATTTAGAGATCAATGAATATTAATATTTGGATGTTTAATCGCTTTTTTTTACTTGTATATACATATTAATTTTTAAAATATTTTTCTCTTCAATGTTTTTTCCCCGCGCACTTTCAAAAGGTGCTCGTCGTTGTGAACTTTGCTGCACTATGCAGTCTTCTGCATACTCTCTAGAGAGAACAACCGCGTATTCTTGCAAGGCTTATCTTTCTTTATTTGTCTCTATATATGCCTCTCTCTCTCTCTCCGTCTCTCTGTCTCTCTGTCTGTCTCTCTCCCTCCCTCTCTCTCTTTGCCTCGAAGCAGAACATTTTCAGATCTCCTTCTGGTCCCTCTGCAATCTGATTCGCCCTTCTCTCCTCGCTTGATAATTGAGATTCAAATTTTGGAAAGAAAGATGAAAATAATTTAGAGAGAGAGAGAGCGAGAGAAGAAAAGCAAGGGTTAATGAGCATTGCGCCATCCATATATTCTTGCTCAGCCTTAGGCCACAATGATAATAAGGTCTGAGTGGGTCTTCTATAACTTCTATTGTTAATTGCCTGCGTCTCTCGCTTTCTCTCTCTCTCTCTCTCTCTCTCTTTCTCTATTTCTCGCTCTCTCTCTCTCTCTCTTTCTCTATTTCTCGCTCTCTCTCTCTCTCTTTCTCTGTTTCTCGCTCTCTCTCTCTCTCTCTCTGTCTCTCTCTTTCTCTTTCTCTCTTATTTTTACGGTTTTCCCTTTGCGACTACGCAATCATACTCTGCCCGCATGCCTTCTAATGCCGGACTAACCAAGGCTTAATTTACCGAGAGATAAGAGAACACCAGAGAAGCACAGAAAGAAATTCACTATCCACATGGTGACCAGCGGCGTTCTTATGTCTTTACGCTCTTAATTTCTCTCTCTATCTCTCTCTCACTCTCACTCTATCCTCTCTCTCTCCCTTAATATCTCTCCCTCTCTCTCTCTCTCTCTCTCTCTCTCTCCCTCTCCTCCACTATCGGCATCATGACTATTGCAATGGCAGAAGAGAAGGAAGCAGAGTACATCTCCTCGCGCTTTCATCCCTGGAGGGGCCAAAGTGGGGGGGGGGGAGGAAGATGAAATGGCGCAGCCTTGCGCCTATGCCAATGAATTCGGGGAGAGAGAGAGAGAGAGAGAGAGAGAGAGAGAGAGAAAGCGACACAGAGAGAGAGAGAGAATGCGAGAAAGAGAAAACAGATTAAAGGAGACCTGAGAAGAGACAGATAGAGAGAGAGAGAGTGAGTGAGTGAGTGAGAGAAAGGGATAGAGATAGAGAGAGAGATAGAGAAGATGAGGAGTACGGGCATCATCATCATCATCAGATGATTCCAATCGTACTCTTGGTGTGTCCACAGGGGTGTGGGGGGCTTCCGGAGTCGCATTCTCTCTCCCTCTCTCTCTCTCTCTCTCTCTCTCTCTCTCCTTGTCTCGCTCTCATTTTCTATCTCTCTCTCTCTTTCCTTTAATCTCTCACTCTCGCCCTTTCTTTCTCTACATCACTAGCTATGTATCTCTATCCCTGTCTGTTCCCCGTTCTCTCTCTCTCTCTCTCTCTCTCTCGCTTTCTCTCTCTCCCTATCTCTGCGTCTCACTCTGTCTCTCTCTGTCTCGCTTTCTTGCTCTCTCTCTCCATCTCTCTCTCTCTCTGGCTTTCTCTCTCTCCCTATCTCTGCGTCTCACTCTGTCTCTCTCTCTCTCTGTCTCGCTTTCTTGTTCTCTCTCTCTCCATCTCTCTCTCTCCTCTATCTCCCGGCTTCCGGAATGAGTGTTTGTCTCTCTCTCCTTCGCAATTCTCGGCTGGCACATCGCACGCAGCAGACCTTTTAATGGCGGCCACTTTTGATTTCGGCAGCGAGCCGGCGAGGAAAATGAATGGCTTTGGTGGTATGCGAGAGGAGGAAGACACGGAAATGAGAAGGGAGGAAAATGAGAGAGAGAGAGAGGGAGAGAGAGAGAGAAAGAAAGAGAGAGAGAGAGAGAGAGACAGAGGAGAGAGACAGAGGAGAGAGAGAGACAGAGGAGAGAGAGGAGAGAGGGAGAGAGAGAGAGAGAGAAAGTAATTTTAAAAAATATTTCTTAAAATAACTTACCCATTACCAACTTCTTGTCATCCTCTTTCCATTACAAAGTAGGCTGAAGTTCGTCACACTCTACTCCAATGACTCACTCATTCATTCATGGCAGAGGAGGTGATTTGGACCTTTACCATTAGGAAAGGATGAAATTGAAAAGAAAGAGAAGAACAGCAACTATGATGAGGAAAACGAAAAGGAGAGGAAGTGGGAAGAGGAGATTGCTAACCAGAGAGAACGAAGCAGTGAAATTGCGTGAGAGAGATATGCATATAAGCAGAAAGAGAGACGAAATATACAGAAAGAAAGAGAGCAAATGAGTTCAGAAAGAAGAGTTAGAGAAAGAGAGCGAGAGAATTCTTAAAGTAGAGGTAGAGAGAGAGAGAGCGCGAAAGATAAACAGAGAGATAGAGGTAGAGGGTGAGAGATAAACAGAGAGAGAGAGAGAGAGGAAGAGCGAGAGTGAGTGATAGAGTAAGAATGAGAGAGAGTCAGATCACGAGATGCCCATCATATTCGTCGTTGTTTTCTGCCATTGCGAAAGGCGTTTCTGCTGGCTGTGAGTGGCCTTGAAAATTTGCTCCTGATGCGTCATATTGGTGACAGTGCTGGCGTTCCTTGGCTACCTTTTTATTATTGTTGAACGCTGTTCTCGCTCTCTTTCCCCCTCCCTCCCTCCCTCTCTCTCTCTCTCTCTCTCTCTCTCTCTCTCTCTCTCCTTTGGTTCCAATGACTCATCGGGCTGTTTCGCGCTCGAGCATATTATCAACATGCTCTCTTCTCAATCTCTTCTTGAATGTTCTTTTCTTATTTTACTTCCTTTTCTATATCTATTTTTCATTTCCGCCTAGGAAAGAGTCCAATTTGCGTGTACAACTCCTTCTCTCTCTCTCTCTCGAGAGAGAGAGAGTAGGTACTAAAAAAACGAGAACAACTACCTCCTCCTCCTTCTTCCCCCCCCCCTTTCCTCCCCCCCTCAGGGCAACCCTTTTACGATAGACCTTGTTACTCTTACTCCTCCGGGTTGTGTGTGTCTCGGGAGCTCATTCATAGTCAGACCTAATTCTCTACTTTGTTAACGGCCTTCCGTGTCTACTTTGGCTGTCTTGTAGAAGAAAGGTACCTGAAGGGTATAGAAAGCTCTGCTATGTAACTCTTCTCATGTTGAACCTTTTTATTTTATTTATTTTTTACTTTCTTTCTTTGATTTAAGCGTAAACAAACTAAATGATTAAGTTTAGAAAAAATATGTGAACATGAAGTTGCGCATTTTGGTTAAAAGTTATTCTAGTCGGCCAAAGTTAATTTCATGTCTGTCAAGTGCAGCAAAAGTTCCCTTTCTGTGACCAATGATGTACATATTTCTTCAAAAGGGCATGAGAAAGAGAGCGGAGAAACAGGAAGAGAGCGATTGCGAGAGAAAAAAAGGAGATTGAGAAAGAGAGAGAGAGAGAGAGAGAGAGAGAGAGAAAGAGAAAGAGTAAGAAAAAAAGCATAGGAATAAGAGAGATGACATAGATTTGCCTACCTTGCAATGAAGACGGGGAGAATTCATAAAATTCTTCGCATCTTCGTGGTCTTCAGTATGTCTATATAAATATGTATTTCTCTGCATGGGAATCTCTGAACAGTAGTTGATTATAAGAAAAATTGCTTCATATTTCCTGCCTTTGCTCGTTACTCTTAATTTTTCGCCTCTTCAGATTAACGCGATTTATTATTTTTTCGTCGTAATTTTTTTTATTTAATACAGATTATATTGATTCGTTTATTGACTGAAATATAAAAGTAGATTTATCAATATTTTACCTTTTATGAATGTGACCTAAGCCTCCGCGCCTTTTTTCTACTATATTCACACGACCTCGAGGCGCCCGTTTTTTCTTCTTCTTCTTCATCTTTCTCCTAATCGTCCATTCCTCTCTCTCTATTCGCATTTTTCATGAGAGGCGGGTGGCTTTTATTCTTTATTCGCTACCTTCAAAGGGGCGTCATCTCTCTCTCTCTATCTCTCTCTCCCTCTCCCTCCCTCTCTCTCCTCTCTCTTTCATTCTCTCTCTCTCTCTCTCTCTCTCTCTCACGCTCACTCACTCATTCCCTATCACACAAAGCGTACGCTCTTTATCTCCGCTTCCACATCTCTCTCTCTTTTTCTCCTCTCGTATGACCTTGTTCTCTAGTCGCTTTTTCTTCCTCTTCGCTTCTTTTATCTCGCTACTCGCCTTCTGTCGCTCGAGTTTTCTTCCCTGATCCATTATGCAATGCTAACCAGCGCGCATTTATTAATGTGTTCTCTCTCTCACTCTCTTTCTCTCTCTCTCTCTCTCTCTCTCTGTATCTCTCTTACACACACTCTCCCTCTCTCTCTGTCTGTCTCTGTCTCTAATTCTCTGTCTCTCTCTCACTCTCTCATCCTGCTGCAACTCCATACACTGCTTATCGAAATTTCACATATTTGTCATGTTTTCTTGCAACACATTTTTCCAGAAAGAACATCTCTAATGGTAAGATGGGGAAATATGTGAACACGGATATTTGTTTGCAACCTTTTTCTCCCGTTTGTTCTCTTACTCTTTCGCTCTCTCTCTCTCTCTCTCTCTCTCTCTCTCTCTCTCTCTCTCTCTTTCTCTTTCACACTCTTTCCCTCTCACTCTATTTCTCTCGCTCTCGTTCCTGTATTTCGTTCTTGAAATACACACAAAGTTGTTGTTGTTTGCTCTTATGGTTCCAGTCAATCCGTCTTGACCAATCTTGACCGGCTTCCTCTAACCTGCGCGCCTAATGGGTTCACTCGTTCTGTGCTCTGTGCACGCACACACGGTTGACTGCGCATCTATCATCATCATCACTCTATATCCCCCACCGCTCTTCACCCCCCCCCCCTTCAAAGTTGTCGTGGTAGGACCAGGCCACTTATGAAATCCCCATAAATCTCAATTCAGAGGAGATTAAGATTAGAGATTAACCAAGAACAAGAGCAAACATTCATGAATGTGCAACGCGACGGTTATCTTGGATTAATTTGCGAGTAACATCGTCATTAATCCTTCTTTTCATATTTAAAATTATAAATATAAAGAAAAATATGATAAGCTTTGTGATTTTATTAGAGGACGAGCAATGAAATTGCAACTACTACGTTTACAAATCTCTTCCATGAAGCGCATATGTTTGGCGGCAAAAATTGCCGTTTGAATTATGGATTGGAACTCTTCCAAAAACGTGTGCTTCTTCGTTTCGTTTTGCATGGCTTTTTTGCCAGATGTAATGTTTCGCGTTAAAGTTTTTAAAGTTTTAATCCCTTTTTATTCCGCACTTTTTAATCGCTCCTCCGATGACGTGTTCATTGATTGCTGCGTTCGCGCTTGTTGCCCGTGTTAATTCGATTTCGTCACTTTGAATTGAGGATGAAAATAAAAAAAGATAACTTTGATAACAGTTTAATTTCCTTTGCTATTCGAGGCTGCAAATGGGCTGGCCTGCCCGCCTCGGCAGGGCGTTCGCCGCCGTCTTTCTACTTCTACGATTAGCAGGTGAGCAAATTATTTTATTAAAAAAAATAAATAAAAAGACAATAATGTCGTCCGCTTACATTCCAAGGATTAAAAAGAATGCGAGCATTATTTCCATTTGCCATCAAGTTTAATGCAGTTATTTGTCGAACATCTGTTTCCTTTGAAAGTCAAAAAGATTACGTTTAATTTTCCTTTTATATATCTGATTACGAGAAAACGCGAAGGAAATGTTTATTTATGGGCGAAAGCTTTGGAAAAGTGCAGCAGTTCTTGATGCCGAACTGCATTTTGTTCCTGTGCTAGTTTTTTTTAAAATGATTTCGGCAAAGTATTTCAAGCCGGAAGAGCTCAAAGCAGAACCTTTGCTCATTGTTTGAGTCATTCGAAAACTGACTTAACCTTCTTCTTTTTTACAATCTTGTTCCCACCATTCTCGCTCTCGCTTCATTCTATTGACACGTTGATGATTAGTTGGTTTCGCTACCTTAAGCAGTTCACTTGGCCATTGACTGCGCGGCAAATGAATAATACTGAAGAAAGAAATCAAAAAAAACTAGGAAATATTATTAATCAAGTTAAACTTTAAGTCACTACTTGGGAATCTGTATTTAATTCTTTTTTTTTCGCAGAATGCACAGCAAACATCGACTGGTCACGGATAAGTGCTCCGCCGAGATTCATCGAAGTATGGATTCAAACTTTTTTGTTTGACATTTCCTTGCAATACAAAATCATTGAATATATGACGGTGTGTCGAACGCCCGATTTTTGTTAAGTTTGCACCATCTTCTATTAATCATCTCATGGTTTAGAATGTTGGCTATAAAGCTTTTAATAAAAATTTTTAAAATAATTACTTAAAGTTGTTTTTATTTTGTTCCTTGGAAATCGAATGGTAGGAAAACTGTTACTTTCTTAAAGTTCATAAGAATTTTTTTTTATTTCCTTGAAATTGCAGAATTGCACGATTTTTTTTGTGTAAGAAGAGAATAAGAAGTAGTTTCATAGACAAGAAAAGTCATGCAGTTCTGTTATTTCAAGGAAGTTTAAAAACAATCTTTCCTAAGAATTAGGCGAAAAATAAACAATCAATAATCTTCCTCCGTTTGCCAGGCCGCCTTCGAGCCCATGTCCATCTTCTTCACGGTTGAGAAGACGCTCAGCAACAATGACGATATCAATCCGAAGCTACTGACTCAGACGCTTCCATGCATCGCCACCGGAGTACCGTCGCCATCGTGAGTTTGAGGGGAAATGGGGTGGGAGAAAGGATTGTGTTAGACCCACCCTGAGATTTTAGGGCACCTCAAAGCCCTTCCTTGAGGAACACGCATGTTGACCAAGAAACTCCGTGTTAAGCCAGGAGCCCCCAATACCTATCCCTTGTTTCCAGAGCCCAAGTTTTCATTCCCTGTTTCAAGACTAGCGGCGAGTGTACGGCGGTGTTGCTTTGTGGATGTTATCACCTGATATCATATCATATCAAACGAACAGGACTGGATGCTAACAAGTTAATTTGAAACGGTCGGGTGTTGCGATATCTCTCTGTGCGTGTTTTTTCCTACTTTTCTTCCTCGCGTTTGATGGAAGATCGGAACCCTTTGGTTAGAGGCGGCAGAATGTGTCAGGATTAATTGGTTGTGCTTAACGGGGGGTGAGCCGGTGGTGTCGAAGGAGACAGCTGTGAGAATAGATGAAAAGGAGCCGATTTGGGGGCAGAGAAGTGAGAGAGAAAGGAAGACGGAGAGAGAGAGGGAGGAACAAGGAGAGAGAGAGAGAGAGGAAGAGAAAGAAAAAAGGAGAGAGAGAGAGTGCGAGAGCGAGAGAGAAATAGAAATAGAGAGGAGGTTGAAAGAGAGGTAGAAAGAGCATATGAGCATTCTTATTCTATGATCATTCTTGCGGAATGAGGCACTAATTACATTGGAAAGGTCGGGCCTTATGGTTAGTCGAATTGGATTAGGGATCTATTAAAGGGATTCTGAAATTATAATGAACAAGAAATTCTTGTTGACGTTAAGCGAATATTAACGAAATTGTTTTGAGGTACTCCTGGCTGAAGAATGGCAAACCCTGGGACGCTACAATCATGACTCACAAGGTATACAATTTTTGAATTAAATGAAAAAAATAAATTCCTAAATATAAAAAAAAATTTATGTTTACTTTGAGAAATATCATTTCTTTGCAGCATTCTGAACGAATAAGTTCCCTTCCGATTACTGTAAACTTTTATCTAATAATATGTTGATAATAAAAAAAATTGCTTGTATTTTTTGTATAGAAAAGGGTGTAAGGGAAAGAGTTTATTTTTTAAATGTATAAGATTTCGTAATTCTAGGTTGCCATCAAGCCGGGCGAGGGTACTCTCGTCTTTTCCAATCTCGAGCCAGACGATGCTGGCACCTATCAATGCAGAGTATGCACTGGTGTATTTGGGAAAGAGAGTGGCAGGGAGAGAGAGGGGAGAGAGAGGAAAAGGACAAAACATTTAATCTGTAATCTGCGCAATATCATCTTGGAAGACCAAAAAAAATCTATATGTCTCAGAATCATTGTACTGATTTTGGCCAACCATGCCTGTAGACATTGCTAATAAGGTTTTTTTTTATCGGAGAGCTCTACAATCCACAGGCCACGAATTGTTGCAAACGGGTTCTTAATTGATTATTATTAATTAATTATAATACAGAGGGATATTATTCAAGTCAACAGTTGAAAGGGGTGTACGAAAATAAATAAATATTAATAAATATTATATTATTAAAAAAAATTGTACCCGATGTTTCAGGCAACGAATGACAATGGTACGGCGGTCTCTGCTCAGATTCGACTGGAGCAAGCTTGTAAGCGTTTATTTTTGTTTTCTTTTATGGTTTCTATTAAATCTATTATTTTTTAATTAATTAATTAGTATTTATTTATTTATTTTATATAAAATTCATAATGAATCTACATATTAGAGTTCGCTCGAAAAATAACATTCTTCCTGATCTCTTTTATTTAAGGTTTTTAAAGCGCCGAATTGATATAAAAGCAAAAACGTAGCAGACGACAGCTGTGAAGCTGCCCTCTTAAAATAGTTTAAATCACCAATAGTTAACTAATTAATTAATTAATTTTAGATCGAGTAGCTAAAACATATATATCTTTTTTAAGGGATTCGACAGTTTCCCGAGACGGAGCCGGTCATTGTGCAGGTATTGTTTTGTCTAATAATGTTTTGAGGAACTCCATAAACCCAAAAGTATTATAATATTTTTTGAATCTCAAGTAGGTAGGAATTTTTGATATAAATATGTTGGCGTTTTAAAGCTAGCGAAGAGGCGACACCAATTTGTAGAGATACTTGTTGGTTACTCCGACATAGCTGTTTGTTTACTTTCGAATCCCTCTCTCTCTTTCTTCATCACCTTGCTCCCTCCATCTCTCTCTCTCTCTCTCTCTCTCTCTCTCTCTCTCTCTCTCTTCTCTCTCTCCATCTCTCTCTCTCCCATTCTCTCCAGGTCGACCTTGGCGAGCCGTTCTCTCGTAACTGCACCCCGCCAACGTCGATTCCTCCACCGCGTGTCTACTGGATTCTGATGGGAGATGAGCCGGCTCAGTTCGACACCATCAACAACAGTCACATTTCAAGTAATGAGCAAGTCAGTCGGTGGTCATCTTTTTAATTTTATTTTTTAATTATATTTATTTATGATTGGAAAAAATTTTTTATATAACTATTAGCTAAAAAAATGAATATGATTTGGTTTTAAAAAAAAAAGATTAAAAAAAAAAATCGAGCTCATAACTGGCATCCTGGCGGCTGGCATACACTTGCGGCGGTGGCGTTCTCCCTTGCCCTCACCCACCCACTTGTTCCCTACCCGACTTGAAAGCTGAAAGAACGCTTTATACACAACTCGGGCATATGCCATCTTGTTGCGACGAACTTGTGCTCAGAATTTTATGAATTAATGAGCTGACATCGACAACTTCATTGAATAGAAGCTGGTGTGATAAACTTAACACGCCGGCATATATATGAGTTCTCTTTGTTGGTTCTCTGCCTTCGCCAGAAGTCTGCGCGAATGTCATGGATGGTGGGTGGCTGGCTGCCCCCTTTAGAGCCGAAATCCATAATATTTGACGCTCGACGTTCGAGATCTCTTTATGGCCGTCCCCGTCATCATAATTACACTCGTATAAGGGCAAGTTTAATTAGCTGCTCAAATCAATGAGAACATGCGTACTTGGTCATGGCGAAGATGTTGGAAAACGTTCCAAATTTGGTGCAGAAATTTACTTATAGAAGAAGTTTGGACTTGATTGTTGTGACTTCTATTATTTCAGACTCCTATATTCTTTTGTGGCGATAGCAAGTACATGTAAAGAGTGATAGGTGAAGCGAGTAGCTAAAGTAGGTTGTTGGAGAGAGAGAGAGAGAGAGAGAGAGAGGGAGCAAGCGATGGAGAGTAGATGGAGTTAAGGAGAAAGAGAAGGGAGAGGGTGAGCGCGAGAAAGAGAGCGAACGAACGGCGAGGTATTTAGTGCAGCCACGTCGGAAAGGTATCCAGCTCGCACAGCATAATCCGCTCCCTTCCACGCCGCTCGGGCTGAATAGGGGATAATTATAGAGTTTGTGTTGGGTAGGTGGTCAGTAGAGAGAAAGAGAGAGACAGAGAGAGAGAGAAAGAGAGAGACAGAGAGAGAGAGAAAGAGAGAGAGAGAGACACGGAGAGAGATAGAAGCGAGAGAGAGAGAGAAAGGTGTGCCCTTTACTGCTCGGTTCACTGCAAGAGGAGAGAGAAAGAGATAGAGAATATGGCCAACCGGTAGAGACTATCCTGTCCACTAGTGCCCCCCCCCCTCTTTCTCCGCTCCATCGTTTTGCAAGGAACACGAGAGGAAATTGATGCAAAAGTGCAAAGGGCATTTTTTTGGCACCCTTGAAAAAGACTGCCCACTCTTGCTCTAATATTTAATTCATTCGCCTGCCTTCAAGTCCACAAGTAGAAACGCGGACGAGAGAGATTAAAGAGAGAGAGAGAGAGGAGAGAGAGAGAGAGAGTCAGAGAGAGAGAGAAAGAGAAAGAGCTAGAGAGTGGTAGAGAGAGCCAGAGTCAGAGAGCTAGAGAGAATGTCGAGCCATTTGCACTGGCCCCTGCCAGCCACACAACCCAAAGGGGGAGGAAGGTTTGCCATTGTGTCCACTTTAGTGCCAATTCAAGCATGAAAAAGGAGGTTAGCCAAGAGGGGGTACGAGGGCAATGCCTGCCATGGGGAAGGAAGCAGCAGCCATGGTGTGGCCTTGTGGCCTCTGGGATGTCCTTGACCCCCCCCCCCCCCTCTTACCCCCCCCCCCCCTCAACCCCTCAGGCACTCTTCTTCTTCCTTTCCTTCTCTCGCTCCCTCCTCCGTCCTCTCTCCTCCATGACGCTTCCAAAATTGGAGTCTAAGTAGTGCAGTGGTTGGCTGCTAGCCACCACAAGAAGATGCAGAAGCCATCTCCTGCAGCCGACACGCGCGTAAAAGATGGCTTGGTAACGATTGGGAGAAGGGGAGAGAGAGAGAGAGAGAGAGAGAGGGAGGGAGAGAGAGAAAGAGGGAGAGTTGATGGACAGAGAAGGGTCAGTATATCCCCTCCCCCCGAGAAGAAGTACTTCCAGAGGCATGCAACTAGCCTAGCTAACTAGAGCCTCTTTTTAGAGGTCTAGCGAGGGGAGATAAGACTTCGTTATGAAAGTCGTTCTGCCCCTTTTTCCGGATTTGGAAACTGAACTGAACTTGGAACTTGGTTGGGTCTATTGGGTTATCATCTTAAAGCTCAAAAAAAAATTTAAATTAGGAATGCATGAATATTGCGAAATTTTGGGGGAAATGATAAGGATTGATATTTTTTTAGAGGACTAATATGATTCGATGATTTGTGGAGTGAAAAAATGAAAAGCTTCATTCCTTTACCTTCCACCTCTTTGATAGACTAATTGAAAGATATGCTATAAGCGTGCCAGGCGTATTATTGAGTACACGCGTGTGTGTCAGTTGTCTCAGCTATCAGTCATCATGAGAATGAAAAGTCCGCCGGTTCTAGGACGCGAATTACCTCTCATCCGCATGACAAATGCCTCTTGGAAAGTTGCCAATAAAATGAAGAGAGAGTGAATCAGTGCAATTGAATGATGTTGTTTCGAGAGGCCGAATGGAAGGAGAGGGCGAGGCACCTTTTAGTGACTCACTCTGAGGCTCTCTTAAATGACATTCACTCGCTCTCTCTCTTTATCTCTCTTGATCTCTCTCTTTCTCTCCCTCTCGCTCTCTCTTTATATATCTCTCTCTGTCTGTCTGTCACTCTCTCTCTCTCTATCTCTCTCACCATTTCTCTACCTATCCCTCTTTCTTTGTGTCACTCCTAAAAAGTGCGGTAGACTAAAGTAAATTTCGAAAGCGACGTGCACAGCAATGCATAACCTTGTTCCGCAATGATGCAAGGGTGGAGAGGAGTGGAACGCGGAGAGAGAGAGAGAGAGAGAGAGAAATGAGAGCGAGAGAGAGAGAAAGAGAGAGAGAGCGGTGGTTAGAGAAAGAGTTAAAAAGGCAATAGAATGAGTGTTGACAGAACACGAGGAAGTGCCCCGTGTGTAGAAGGGGGCAACTCGATCAAGCAAACGCCATAAATGTGTGTGTGTACTAGTTGTGATGTAGCTCAGTCAGTTAGCTAGTCTACACTGATGTTGACCGCCAAGCGAGAGGAGAGAGAAGAGAGAGTGTGAGAGAGAACGAGAGAGAGAGAAAGAGAGAGAGGACTAGGTGTTCGACGATTCATGGACATGAGATGTATAGCTTTCTCTGTCTCTTTGTCTCTCCCTCTCTCTCTCTTTCTCTCTCGCTCTCTCTCTTTCTCTACCTCTCTCTTTCTCTACCTCTCCCTCTCTCTCCCCTCTGCCTCTCGGTTCATCTCTCTGCCGCTCTCTGTCTGTATCTCTCTCTCCCAACTTTGATGCAGTCGTGATGAAGGGTGGCATGCTCCCTCCTCTCATGCCAGCCTACTCTCGATGTCCTCCTGCACATTGCAGCGCGTGTTTTCTCTTTCCCGATCCCATCTGAAATTTTGCTGCCTCTCTCTCTCTCTCTCTCTCTCTCTTTCTCTTTCAGTCTCTCTCACTCTCTCTCTCGTTCTCTCTCACTCTCTCTCTCTCTCTCTCGTTCTCTCTCTCTCTCACTTGTTCCAATCTCTCATCTTCCTCTCCTGTTGTCTCGCCCACCATCTCCAAGAGTGATGCTACGCTCTTTCGCCCTCTGCCATTTCCTCCCCGCTCGCTTCATTTCAGAGTAAGAGAGCAGCGGCGAGTCGCACACTCGCTCCGCCCATCTCTCGCTCTCTCTCTCATTCTCTCTCTCTCTCTCTCTCTCTCTCTCTCTGTGTCCCTCTCTCTAATCTTTCTCGTTTTTTCTTTCTCTCTCCTCTCCATCTGCTCTTCTCTCTTCTCGCTTCGCTCTTCTCTTTGCTCTTCTCTTTCTCCCTCTCTCGCACTTTCTCTCCATCGCGTTAGACGAGAGATTTCCTCTAGTTCCCCCTCTCCCCTCTGCAGGCAGCGGTAGTTGTGGCAGCGGCACTGGTGTCTGTCTTTCGGGTCCAAGTTCGCCTCCCTCCGAGCTACTTCATTTCGTCTCCCTCTTCCCCTCTCTTTCTCTGCCACCCTCTCGCCCTCTCTCTTTCTCTCTCTCTCTCTCACCACTGCAACGAACCTGTCTCATTCGCAACGCGATTAACACGCGAGTTCGCAGCGGCGCCACAAGCATCCGTTCGTTCCCTTCGACAAGGAGCATCTTCTAAGCTTTTCGTTTCTTCATTCGAGGAAGAAGAAGAAGAAGGAAGAATCATCTGAGAGCCCCCCCCCCCCCTCTTCCATAGACTCGTAAATGAATCGAAGAATCGAGAAGAGGACCTAGCGAGCAGCGGACGAGATTCTGCCTCTAAAAGCCTTGAAAAAGAGGCGCGGAGCATCATCAAAACTTTTCCGTGCGGGACCTCCGAGAGAACTTTTTCGGTGCGGGACCTCCGAGAGAACTTTTTCCGTGCGGGACCCCCGATCACCCATTTCCCATAACTCTTTATTCCTATCGCCAGACTCGTCAGGATGCCAGAAAAGCGGTGGTTGCTAAAAGGGAGGAGTGAAACTGGCAAAATGGAGACTGGAAATGGCCCGAGGGCTCGCTTGAGAAAGCGGCCATCCTTGCTAGTGGCTGTCCTCATCCTAGTTCTGTGCAGCAGCATATTGGTCAGCAACGTTTGATTCTCTTGGCTAGCCCTGTTTTTCTTTGCACAGGGCACTATCTTCTTCCATCATGTTACCTTGGATGACTTGAAGCCCGGAAGATACTATACGTGTACGGCGGAAAACACCGAGCTGAAGGACTACAAGTTTGGCAACAAGTTCAAGCTGGATGTCGAGACAAACAAGCGGAGGAGCTGTCAGTTTTTATTTTTATTTATTTGTTTTTTTTTAAAGTAAAAATAATGTATATATTACTATATGTTTAAAGTGTAAACCTTGAAAAAAAAACTGATTTTTGTCATGAAAATGAGTTCCGTGATGTTGTATTATTGCATTTATGCTGTTGTCAAGGCGAGAAAGAGTCGGAAGTGTATAAGCGTGAGAGGAAAAAAGAAAAGAAAGAAATGTGCGCGTGAATGTAAGCAAAAGTTTGTGAAAAAGAGAACACGTCCTCAGGCACTTAGCGTTTTTGCACTTTTTCTTCTTTGATTGTTTGCTTTTACTTTCGCTCTCTTTCTCTCTCTCTCACTCTCTCACTCCCTCTCTCACTCTCTCTCTCTCACTCTCTCTCTCACTCTCTCTCTCTCTCTCTTTCGTTTTACCATCTCTAGTTTATATCTATCGCACTTTGCATCGCGCCTTTTGCCCTTCGCTCACGCCTCTTTTTTCCATCTCATTATCCCACTTTATTCTCTCTCCCGCTCTCTCTCTCTTCTCACTGGTTCTCTTTCTCCTCTCTTTCTTTCTCCGTTTCTCTCTCTCTTCTCTCTCTCTCTCTCTCTCTTTCTTTCCCTCTTTATCGCTCTCTTCATGTTCCCATCATGACTTATTGTCGCATTACCTCTCACATGCTTGAGCAGGGTTGTTTAGGTGCGCTTGAGAAGGAAACAAGCACCGCTGTAACATCAGTGTGTTCTTGCCCTGCGCAGCTATTCATCTTGTCAATGATTTCTCTCGCGCTCTCTCTCTCTCTCCTCTCTCTCCCTCTCTCGATTTCTCTCTCTCTCTCGCCCTCTCTCTCCGTATCTTTCTCACGCTCTCTCTCTCTCTCTCAATATCTCTCTCGCTCGCTCTCCCTCTGTTTCTCTCTCTCTCTCGCTTTCGCTCTCTATCTCTCTCCCTCCAACTCTCTCCCTCTCTCCTTTCTGTCAATCTCTGTTTGCCGCAACATTTTCTCTGTGCTTTCCAAGGCGCATTCGCATTTACTCTCAAACATGCAACATGCTATCATTCGCATTTACTCTCAAACATGCAACATGCTATCAGAGCAGAGCAGCTGCAATCTGAATTGAAGAGATCGGAACAGGACCAGGGGTTCTCGTTGGACCACAGAGAGAGAGAGAGAGAGAGAGGGAGAGAGAAATAAAGAGAGCAGAGAGAGAGAGAGAAGGAGAGAGAAATAGAGAGCAGAGAGAGAAAGAGAGAGAGAGAGGAAAAGAAATGAAGACTTAGTTCAAGATATTGTTGTCGTGCACGATACGGCGTACTACGGCGCGGTAGTGTGCTCTTGGCTTTTGTTTCTCCCTTTTTCTCTCTCTTTTTCTCTCTCTCTCTCTCTCACTCTCTCTCTTCTCCCTCTCACTCTCGCTGTCTCTCTCTCTTTCTCTGTCTTCACTCTCTCCCTCTCTCCATTTTTAGCATCAACCCCCGCGCACGCTCTCTCCGACGCGCCCATGGTGGCCAATTTGAAATTGATTTCATTCTTCTCGTTTTTCTTCTTCTTCTTCCAGTGTGCTGTGGCAGCTCAGCTCTCTCTCTCTCTATGCTATGGCCGCCATCACTAGTGCCAAGGGACACGGGGTGACAAGGAGGGGAGGAGTGATGGAGAGAGAGAGAGAGAGAGAGAGAGAAAGAGGAGAGAGAGAAGAGACAGAAGGAGGAGATAGAGAGGCAGAAGATAGAGAGAGAGAGAGAGAGAGAGAGAAGAAAGAGAGAGAGAGAGAGAGAAAGAGAGAATAGAGAAAGAGAGATGGAGAGATGAGAGAGAAATAAGGAGGGGATAGAGAGGCAGGAGATAGAGAGAGTGAAAAGAGAGAGAGATATAGCTTCTTGCTAGAAGCCATACCTCAAAAATGAAGGAGTACCTGGTCAGTACGTCATAGTATACTAAGCCAATTACAAAAGAAGAAGAAAAAATGGACTAGGTAGTCAAGACAGGAATTCTTCTGCTCCGCCTCCCATGAAGAATCAGAGAAACCAGGGCCATTGACCGATTCCTCAGCCCCCCTAGCCCCTTTCAAGGCACCGCGCTAGCCCCTTTGAGAATTGGAAGAAAGGCCCTATGGACTGCAGCACAAATACGAGTGGCAGGTAGAAGAGAGATTTTGGGTTGTTTGTGTGTTGCCCCATGCAGTCGAGAAGAAAAGACCTGCGTGGATGAATGGTCTACCATGAGGCTGTATTCGTATATTGAGGGATAGAGAGAGAGAGATAGAGCGAGAGGTGCAGAAAGAGAGAGAGGACGAAAGAAATAGAGATAAAAGAGAGTGTATCCTCAAGACTGCCTGCATTTATAAGCAATGATGCAGTCAATGGAAAGAAATTCTTCTGGAAAAAGGGCGCACGAGAAAGTTGAGGGCTCGATGAATACTAGATGCCGCCAGTGTCTGTCTCTTCAGATCGGCAACTCTCTTTTTCTCTGTCCGTCTCTCTGTCTTCCTTTCTCTCTCTCTGTCTCCCTCTCTCTCTCTCTCTCGCTTCGGCTCTCTTCATCTGTCTGGTCTGCCATATCTCTCCTGTTCTGATTCATCCTCATTTCACTTGCCGAGTGGATAGCTTGTTTTCCTGTTTACTTGACCTGGCACGACGTTCTTGGCTGATAGAGGAAAAAGCAGAGGTTAAAAGGATGAAGAGAGAAAGGTTGCTTTGGAAATGGCAGGGAAAGGACTGGGGAATTTTTTGCTAGCTGTTTTTCGCTATTTTCTCTAAATTTGTTTCTTCTCTTTTTTTTCTCTCTCTCTCATGCTATCTCTAAGTCTCTCTCTGTTTCTCTCTCTCTCTCTTTCTCTCTCTCTCTCTTTCTCTCTCTCTCTTTCTCTCTGTCTTTCAGATAGAATGTTTCGACCGAGAGAGCCATTTATTTGCTTGCTGAGGTATCAGAGAACTTTTGATACATAAGTCAGAGCCATCTCCATTGTAGAAAGAGGAGGAAGAAGAAAACAAAGCCATGCCGACTCAGACTCACACATTCTGGACATTTGTTGGCAATACAATCGATTTGAGAGGAAAAAGAGAGGCGGGAGGCGAGAGAGAGAGACAGAGAGAGAGAGAGAGAGAGAGAGGAGGAGGAGGAATAGATGGAAAGGGTCGCCCGCACACTTGTCTCATGGTCTTGCTTACCTCATCCTCGGGGGTTGGCCAGCTCAATTTGTTCTCTCTTTCTCTCGCTCTCTTTTTCTCCTCCTCATTGCTCTCTCTTTCTCTCTTTCTCTCGCTCTCTTTCTCTCTCTCTCTCTCTTCATCTGCATCTCTCACACGCTTTCATCTTCTCGGGAAGTTGGCACGGAGGAACGAGATGCTCTATTATGAGAGCTCGATGGCGGTATATGGACAACAAACTTGTAGCCACGGGAATGGGCTTGGAATCCTTTGCGCCGTTGGCAGCCCTCTCTCTCTCTCTCTCTCTCTCTCTCTCTCGCTCTCATTCTCGTTCTCTCCCCCTCTCTTACTCTTTCTCTTCTCTCTCTCTCTTTTCTCTCTCTCACTCTCACTCTCCCCCTGTTCTCAGAGTTTTATTCCATGTCCATGCACAATTCATATAAATTAAAGTTGCTTTGGCAGGAAAGCAATCATTGTGGGAAACACCCCATAAATAAGAGGAAATTGAACAGAAATCGAACAACAAACACACAAAACATGCTGGAGAGAGAAAGATAGAGCAAGACAGAGAAAGAGAGGAGAGAGAGAGAGGAGAGAGAGAGAGGAGAGAGAGAGAGGAGAGAGAGAGAGAGGAGAGAGAGAGAGGATAGAGAGAGAGAGAGGAGAGAGAGAGAGAGAGGAGAGAGAGAGAGAGGATAGAGAGAGAGAGAGAGGAGAGAAAGAGAGAGAGAGAGAGAGAGGAGAGAAAGAGAGAGAGAGAGAGGAGAGAGAGAGAGAGAATAATAGCGTTTCGTTTTCGCATTCTGTGTAACGTTTTATTGGCTAGTCTGCGAGACAGCTATGATTGTTGCTTTTGAGCAAAGAATAGACGTGATCGAATGAAAGAAGGAGCATAGAAGAACTGCTGTGCCAATATGGAACATGTAGAGCAAGCTAGCTGAAATTTCCCTCCAATTTTTTTTAAATCTAGTATTTCGACTTCCTGACATCAGAACGCCTACTAATATTGAAAGATCGAAAATGAAAGAAACTTATATGCATATTTCAAAAGCAATTATACGGAAAGTATACTACTACTGGCTTTAGCTACCCTCTTTTTTCTATGAGATTGAAAAGATCTGTTCTGCCTCGCTTCATTTTAATGTCCTTCAATTTTTTTACTGTTTCTCTCTCTCTATCTCTCTTGATCTTTCTCCTTTTCTCTCTCTCTCCCTCTCGCTCTCTCTGGCTCTCTCTCTCCTTGTTTCTCGCTCTGTCTCTCTCTCTTTCTCTCTCTCTCTCTCTCTCTCTCTCTCTCTCTCTCTCCAAGGGAGAAGTCCCTTGTCACTGATGCATTTGCACCAGTGCAGACGTTGCGTGCAGAATTGTGCGCGCCCTCTCCTTCCTCCTCTATTCTGTTATCTTCCCGGATCCAGGCCATAGAAGTCAAAAAGGTCCAGATGAGGAGCTCTCCTCCCTTCGTCAGGCTTCTCTCAAATTCGGAGGCCAAGAAGGGAGTGCGAGAGAAAAAAGAGAGAGAGAGAGAGATAAAGAGAGATAGAGAAAATGAGAGAGAGAAATAGAGAAAATGAGAGAGAGAGAGAGAGAGATAAGACAGACAGAAGGGGATTATCTGAAACAGCCTGAGGGATGAAGCCCCTCGTTGCCTGTGACATGTCCCGTTCGGTTTCTCTGCCTCTCTTCCCTCTTTCTCTCTTTCAATCTCTCTCTCTCTCTCTCTCTCTCTCTCTCTCCCTCGCTCTCTCTCCCTTTCTCTCTCTCCCTCTTTCTCTCCCTCGTTCTCTCCCTCGTTCTCTTTCTCTCTCTCTCACTTTCTCTCACTCCGCCTCGCTCTCCTCCACTCTTTCCATATCCGTTTTACTCCCACCCACCCTCCGGAACGGGAAACTTTTCCCCCTTGTCCGAATTTTTTTTATGCTAGATTCCGGGACTTCTTCGTGCAAGTTGTACATTGGAACGGCTTTGTTGAAGAAAAAAATAATTCGTTAGCCGAAAGGAAACAGAGTGTTCTGATTGGAAGATGGGGGAAAGTGAATGATGTAGTTCCATGGGAGAGAGCGAAATAGAGAACGAGAGCAAGACAGAAAGAGAGCAGGCGAGAGAGAGAGAGAGGGAGGAAGGAGTGTGAGAGGAAAGAAAGAGAGTGAGAGGGAGAACTAGAGAGAGAGAGGGAGGGAGGAAGGAGTGTGAGAGAAAAGAAAGAGAGTGAGAGGGAGAACTAGAGAGTGAGAGAGAGAGGATAGAGAGAGAGAGAGAGAGATGAGAAAGGGAGTATATCTCAGACGATGGCTACTAGGCAAGCACCATCCCCTGCAGGGAGAAGCATCAAAAGCCATTTGTCACGTTGTGCATAGCCATTATGGACACACGGGAGAAGAGTCTCTCTCTGATTGAAAGGGGGAGGGAAGAAGTGTCTGTTTGCCTATCGGTTGCACACCAGGCTATGAGATGAGAAAGCAGAAGTCGCTTTTTCTCTCTTTCTCTCTCTCTCTCTCTCTCGATGTCTGTCTCTTTCTTTACCTCTCTCTCTCTCCCCCCCCCCCTCCCTCTCTCTCTCTCTGTCTATGCCTCTGGCTCTCTCTCTCTCTCGCTATCTCTCTCTCTCGCGCTCCCTCTCTCTCTCCTTTCTCGCTCGCTCTCTCTCTCTCTATCTCTCTCTCTCTCTCTCTATCTCTCTCTCTTCCAGAAGCGATGAATAGAGTGCCTCTCACATTTGTCAGGGGGCACTGCTTGAACAGCAGCCTATTCAACGAGAGGAATCATGACTCGGCTGGTGGTGTCTCTTGCAATGGCTTTCAGCCAAGTCTTCTCTCTCTCTCTCTCTGAACAAACGAAGGGTGCGCTGGGGGGGGGGGAGAGAGAGAAAAAGTGGGGGCGAACAAGGGACCATTTAGGTATTTGGGGGGGGGCGAGTTGGTTCGGTGCCGTCAGCTTACCCGAGGTATGGACAACGATTGCAGGCCATGGGGGCGAACGGTGTTTGTTTGTTGTTGTTGCTTTTGCAGAATTTGCAAGAACCCTTTCTGACGTGTAAGTATTTTTTGAAATATGTCTGTCTCAGGAAATGCTATTTAACGGGTCTCCCTCAGGAGTGAGACCCCCAATTTCCCATTGAGAGGAATGCCATAAAATAGGGTTAATTTGTGATGCTTATCGCTATTTGGTCATATTCTTCTTGGAAGAAGAAGACGGAGATGGCGATTAAAAGTGTCCCCCTCTCCTGATTTGCTCAGTCATTGATGAGAATGGATGAACATTCCGGAGGGATGTTGCGGAAGGCGAGTAAGAAGGAAGGAACACGGGGCGGGCATTTTATGGAGTGTGCGATCTCAAATTTATTTGCACCCCCCTTTCCGTGACGGGGTCACGCTATTCCCAGACTGGTTTTAGGAGAAGAGAGAGAGAGAGAGAGAAAGAGAGAGCGAGATAGAAGAGTAGAGAAAGAGAGGGTGAGATAGATATCGAGTGATTAGTGGCAATTGTGTTGCATAAAGAGTGAGAGAGAGAGCGAGAGAAAGAGAAGAGAGAGAGAGAGAAAGAGAAAGTGCTCACCTGTAATACTGAATTGGGTGTTCCTACTCGAAAATGGAGGGAAGAATTGACAAATTCGCTCTCTATGGCCTTGTGAAGAAAGCACTCTGTTAAAAAAACATATGCTACCGTGAATTTCCCCCAGCCAATCTCTCTAGGTGTCTCATTTTTCCCGTGATTACCATGAATTGGGATTAACTTCGCTGCTGTCTGCTTCTCCTCCTCTTATATTTCATTAACTCTCTTTGCCTAGCTCTCTCTCTCTCTCTCTCTCTATCTCATCTTGCTCTCTTTTTCTTTCTCTCGCTCTCTCTCTCTCTCTCTCTCTTTTTTTCTCTTGCTCTCTCTTGCTCTCTCTCTCTCCCGCTCTCTCTCTCTCCCTCTCATCCATTCTCTCATCGTTAATCGGTCGCATTGACGACGAACGGTGCCGTTCAGGACCGAGAGAACGCACGTTTGCGCATTAACGTGCAATTGCATTGTTGATGAAGTTTGAGAGCGGGAAAGAGAATGAGAGAGAGGAAAAGAGAGAGAGAGAGAGAGATAAAGAGAGAGAGAGAGCGAAAGAGAGAGAGAGTGCGACCAAAAGAGAGAGAGAGAGAGAGAGCGCGCTTGAGAAAGAGAGGAGGCGAGGCAGAAAGAACACTCATAAATGCATATGATCCAGACGAGCAGAGAAAAGGTGTTCCGGGTTGGCGCTTATTGACTGAGTGAGTCGTGTTAGCACTTTGGCAAAGGTAGGGAGCGATGAGAGCAGCTATATATTGCAAGGGGGAAATTAGGGTTCTCTCTCTCTTTCTTTCTCTCTCTCCCTCTTTTTATTTCTCTCTATCCCTCTCTTTTTTTCTCTCTCTCCCTCTCTTTCTTTCTCCCTCTCCCTCTCTTTCTTTCTATCTCTCTTTCTTCTATTTCTCTTTCTCTATCCCTCTATTTCTTTCTCTCTCTACCTCTTCTCTCTCTCTCTCCCTCTCTATCTCTCTATCTCTCTCTCTCTCTCTCTCTCTCTCTCTCTCACTTCCTATACTGCTGCCAAAAAAGTGCAGCACCTGTTGTGAGCATTTGTAGTCTCCATGAGGAGGAGCTCTTTCCTAGTCTAACATTTCATACTTCCGTACTCATTGGCGTTTCAGTCGACCTATGCTGTCAAACTGACAGATTGATCGTGGTTTAATGACGGATTGGGGAAAGCTGTGGGATATCAAAGCGGAGAGACTAAGAAAGAGAGTGAGAGAGAGAGAGACTGACAGACAGACAGACAGAGAAAGAAGGGGGAGAGAGAGAGACGGATAGAAAAAGAGAGGGAGAGAGAGACAGAGAGAGAGAGAGAGAGAGAGAGCAAGGGAGAGAGCCGGATAGAGAGAGAGAGAGAAGACGAAGTGAGAGGTTAGCGGTCGGTGGTTAGGCTGCCTACCCAAGCGCTGCCACACGCGCACCACTCATTCATTAGCGCGGATCTCCACCGCTGATTCTGACCAGGAGGCAAAGCTGCAAGTCGAATGAGGGGGATGATGGAGAGAGAGAGAGAGAGAGAGAGAGAGAGAGAGAGAGAGGAAGAGTGAGAGAGCAAGAGAGAGAGATAGAGCGAAGAATAATGAGAGAAAGAGAGAGAGACAAATAGAGATATAGAAGAGAAAGAAAGAACTAGAGAGATAGAAGAGAAAGAGAAAGACATTAGTCCAGACGAGTGAGAAGGAAGCGGAGTGAAGTGAGCCTAAAAGGCAGACCGCCGCCAGGCAGGCCCTTGCAAGGTCGATAACATCCTCGGACCGGAGGAGAAGGGTCAGCCATGGACCCTCCGGGCATCCTTTGAGGATGTACACGGGCTGCAGAAACACACAGACAAACACACAAACACACACACACAAAGTTGCTGCTGCTGCTGCATATCCTGATTATTTTCAGTTTGTACGACACATCTCCTTAAAGGAGATGGAAGAATTGAGGGGGGAAGAGATTGAGGAAGAGAGTAGGCAGTCTCATGTTGCCCATATCAAACAAGAGAGATGAAAAAGGAACGGGGCTATTTGGGTGTCAATGTTAATAGGATGAGAGAGCGAGAGAGGAGAGAGAGAGAGAGGGAGAGAGTTAGAAGAGAGATAGAGAGAGCTAGAGAGATCACCACTACTTTTGCCTAGTGATTCTTGCAATCTCATCTGTCTGGTATTCTGGCTTCTTTACTTCTGTCTGTAGTTGGTCTGACCGTCTCTTCTTGTCTTTCTCTTCGTCTCTCACTCTCTCTCTCTCTCTCTTTCTCTCTAGTTCTCTCTCTCTCGCTCTGTCGCTCTCGCTCCAGATCTTCCGTACAAAGTCTATTTGGCCCCATTTTCTCACGGCATCAAGTAATAGGCATAACGGAGCGGAACTTGAACAGCGCGAACGCACGCGCCAAGGACAGCTAATGGCTTGAGGACTGGAGTATTCAAGAAGGCAGTGTTTAAATAGGTCTAGATTTTGCCAGGGGTCCCCCCTCCCGAAAAATGTTGGAAAATTTTGGTACCGAATTTATTTTTTGGAAAATTTTCGTACGAAGTGGAAGAATTTCGAGGCGGGCAAGGGTCCATTCGAAAGAGGAGGAAAAGATCTACAAAACAACTATACGCCTTCCTGTAATTCCTTTTGAGAAGCTCAGTCAGAGATGGGTCCAGGTCGCCAGCCTTAGACTGACACGACCATGTTAAGGTCGACGCGCTTCACGCGTTCGTTCTCAGCCTAGAGAACGAATTTCGGAAACGGCAAGGGTCCATTCGAAAGTAGAAAGACAGAGCTACATTCTAACCATAGGATTCCCCCAGATTCCTTTCCACGAGCTCAGGCTGATATGGGTCCTTTTCGCCAGTCTGCGACTGGCGCGACCATGTCAAAGGCATCGAGTTCGCTGCATTTCACGCGTTCGTTCTCGGCGTAGAGAACGAATTTCGGAAACAGCAAGGGTCCATTCGAAAGTAGAAAGATAGAGCTACATTCTAACCATGGGATTCCCCCAGATTCTTTTCCACGAGCTCAGGCTGATATGGGTCCTTTTCGCCAGTCTGCGATTGGCGCGACCATGTCAAAGGCATCGAGTTCGCTGCATTTCACGCGTTCGTTCTCGGCGTAGAGAACGAATTTCGGAAACGGCAAGGGTCCATTCGAAAGTAGAAAGACAGAGCTACATTCTAACCATGGGATTCCCCAGATTCCTTTCCACGAGCTCAGGCTGATATGGGTCCAGGCCGCCAGTCGTAAACTGGCGGATGCCTGTGTGCATATATCTTTCTCTCACTTTTGCTCCAATGCTATCTCCTGAGCATTCTGAGTGGCTGAGAAGAATGGCAAAGGTCTTTCATGGAAGAGAAAGCCAGAAATACACTCACATTCACTTTCTCTCATTCTCTCTGGAGAAAAGGGCAAAAAGGGTATGATAAGCACTGGCGATTCCTGTGTGCATACATGCCTCTCATTTCTTAGATTATTTTACATGTATTATATATTTATAAACAGAAATTAAGACGAGTATAATTGCCAGATCAGTTGCGGAATGTCCGAAAACTAGTTCACTCGCTTCATAACCTCTCTCGCTCACCCTGTGCTGACTGACCTGATGCTGGCCGGGAGATAGAGAGGGGTGGGGAGAGTGTGAGATACGAGAGAGGAAAAGAGAGTGACGTGGGCGAGAGTGATAGAGGAAAGAAGTAGAAGGTGTTCTCGCCAGTGGACATGATTTGAGATTGCTGGACATAACGAAGGGTTGTGGTTCACCTTCTCTAGGCGGAGACAAAGAGATGAATATACGCAAGCGAGGAGAAGCTCTGCTGCTGAAGAGGAAGTCGACAGTGTAGTCAGTCCCCTCTCATGTTCGGTTAGGCTACTCTTCATAATGCGGGTCTACAAGTCCGCTCCAACAAAAATGACTATGCATACATATGTATACGCTCTTACATACACACGCTTTTCTATTCGCCGTACTACGTGTCCCCCTTTTTCCCTGAGTATGATAATTTTCGCTTAAAGAATTAGCACTCGACTGTTTGACATGAAAAGCGAAATTTTGCGCTCCCATTCAGCTTTGGCGACGACTCCAGCTATTATAACAAGTCTGCGATGGTCTCTGTGCTGATCTTAGATGATAATCGCCCCATAACATCTTCGCATCTGCTGATAAACAGTCTACCGGCTCTCTCTATGTTATAAATTCTGCTATAAGAAGCAGAATAACAAGTGGATCATGCACGGCGCATACCTGTAGATAAAAGTTATTCATACAAGACTCTTTTAAGGAAATTCCAGAGGCAGGCATTCTTTCAGCACTGACACCTACCGTGCAGGGAAAATTTTTTTTTGACCTTCACGTGGACCCTTCCGAAAATTCCCGATTTGGATACCTGGACCCTCCCGAAAAATTTTGCCGCCAGCGGGCATTTAAACACTGCAAGAAGGTCAAGAGCTCTTGAAAATGCGAGCTGAGAAATAGAGAACGTAACCATACAAGTGGATGCCTGCAATGGAGGAAAGGGGGGGGGGGGTTAAATATAATTTATATATAATGTATTCAGATAATAATAAAGAATGTTTGAGCCATTATGCAGATAAAGTATGAAAATTAAGATTTTAGAGCCCTTTCATGGAATAAATAAGCATTGAAAATAAATATTGTTGTAACATTTTTTTTAGCTCATCATGCGGTTCTAAACTTGCTTTCTTTCAAATTTAGAATGCATTTTTCTTGTGTTTAATAATAACAATAAAATAGGTTAAAAAACATTACAATTTAATTTAATTTTAATTTATTTATTTTTCGCTGCTTTTAGTGACAACCGTCTCGCCAGCCGAGCAGTACGTCAATCAGAGCTCTCCGATCGCGCTCCAGGGCACGACGCACAAGCTGCACTGCTTCTTCTCCGGATAGTCAGTCGAGTCTAATTAGGACGCGAACCTTAACCTTAAGGTTACTTAACCTTAACCCTAAGGTTAATGTTAGGGAACCCTAAGGTTAATGTTAGGGAACCTTAAGGTTAATGTTTAGGAACCCTAGGCTTAGAGTTAGGGAATCCTAAGGTTATAGCTGCTTCTTCTCCGGATAGTCAGTCTCGGCCTTACGGGTCTAATTAGGACGCAATCTTAACCCTGGGGTTAGTTAGGAATTAACCTTAACCCTAAGGTTACGCTTAGAGTTAAGATTAAGGTTAAAGCCCATCCTTAGCCTTAAATGCATACATTTGTCTACTTTGTATTCACTGGTATTTTCTATTTTCATGGAAAATGCATGCTCGAACGAAGGTATTTTGACCGAGTATACAAATAATTCATCGCGGAATGAAAACCACCGGGTAAATTTGGAGCTTTTTTTGTCCCCAGAGGAATTTACGGTGAAGTGTTTTATTCGCATTCTTTCAAGCAATCTTTCTTCATTTTGTCCATCTCGCATAAGCGTGATTTATTGATATCTTGAAGCTCTCTTTCTCTCTCTCTCTCATATCTCTCTCTCTCTCTCTTTTTCATTGTCTCTTTCTCTCTCATTGTCTCTCAATCTCTCTCTGTTTCTCTCTCTCTCTCGTCGTCTCTCCCATTTTGTTATACACTGCTCTGTTCGCTTGCTTCATGGCGCTGCCCTCTCTCAGTCAGTAAATATGGATGATACTCTCCAGGAAGTACTCATCGCTGATCTGTTTCTTCTGCCTTTTGATTTGCAAATAACAGATGAGGAATCTGAGGCGAGTGAATCTGAAACAACCAGCTCTGGATGAGAAACGTGTGCCTTCTGACGTAGCATACATGAAAGATAATCCGACTGATTTTTTTTCTCTCTCTCTCTCTCTCTCTCT
Source organism: Allodiplogaster sudhausi (assembly GCA_945643635.1). Lineage (NCBI taxonomy): Eukaryota > Metazoa > Nematoda > Chromadorea > Rhabditida > Diplogasteridae > Allodiplogaster > Allodiplogaster sudhausi. The sequence goes on from CALZFC010000140.1 coordinate 349,833, forward strand.
CTTTCTCTCTCTCTTTCTCTCATATATATCTGTCATTTGTCTCATTGACTTCAGCTATACTCGTTTTGCAACGTTGCAATAGGAGGAAGGAGAGTGAACAGAGAGAGAGAGAGAGAGAAAGAGGGAGAGAGAGCGAGAGAGAGAGGAGAGAGAGAGTGAGTTAGTGAAAGAGAGCGAGAGGGCTAGAGAAAGAGGTATGCTCTGGTCACCAACACTGCCTTGGGGTGCAGTAGTCGGTTGCAACCGAACACGCACGCCACTTATTGCTAAGAGCCAGGGTGTGCAAAGTGAAAAAGGGGGAGAAGGAAGGAGTGAGGAGGCAAAATGAGGGACTCAAGACAGAGAGAGAGAGAGTTAGAGAGAAAGAGAGCGAGAGAAAAAGAGAGTGAGGGATAGAGAGAGATTGAAGAGGAAAAAAAAAAGGAAAAATAGGATTGAAGCAAGGGTTTAGTGCCCCTTTCATGGCCGATAGCTTGTGAAGTTTCTCAATTACCTAAGGGCTTCGACGTGGTTTTCTCGCTCCTGACACTTGCGAAATCTAGGATCTTTGAGGAAAAAACAAACGCAACAGAAGGTGCAGGAGAATGAGGGAGAGGGAGTGAGAGAGAGAGGGAGAGAGTGCAAATTTGAGCGAGAGCGAATGGGAGAGAATAGGGATAAGAGAAAAGGGGGTGAGAGAGGGAGAGAGAACGAGAGAGAGAGGTAGAAAGAGAGAGAGAGAGAGGCCTAGAGGAATGGAGATGACCCCGCTTGGGTTAAAAAAAAGTGTATCGGATTACCCAGGCTGCAACACTTTGGTCACTTCATGGGGGGAGATGCGAAGAGAGTTGATTGCCTCGGACGCATCTCCACGCAGAGTTTGGGGATTGAAGTGACAGGCACGGGGGGGGGGGAAGTAGAAGACTGCTCCAGTATCTTTCTCGCTCTCTCTCTCTCTCTCTCTCTCTCGCTGTCTTTGTCTCTCTTTCTTTCTCTCTTCCTCACTCTCTCTCGCTCTCTCTGTCTCTCTTTCTGTTACTTTCTCTGTGTTTTTCTCTCTCTCTCTGCCCTGTCTATCTCCCTCATATTTCTGTCGAACCATCTAAATCTCTCGTCCCCCTCTGCAACAGTGACCCGTGGATCAGCATAGCATTGTTTACACCTGAACAGAAAGAGGATCCTCATCGACCGGTCACTTTTGCCTGCATTCTCACAATGACAGGGTGTAGATGTCATATTTAGAGCAACAAAAAAAAAGAAAATAATTTTTTAATTTAAGGGGGTTCAAATGCATGGAATAGTTTTATTCTTTGCTTAAAATAAGGCATTTTATTCTGTAAAAAATATAAGAATAAAATAGGATAGAAAGTTTTTCGCTTTACGAATTGAAAGTTGGTTCGGTGAAAACTTTCGGTAACCTAAAGAGATACATGTTTCAGAGGGATTTGAAGATAAAGATGGGCGGGAACTTTTAGGAAATGAACATCTTAGTAACTCAGAATAATATTTGCGATATTGATAAAACTGTAAAAAAAAATTTTTACTGCTTTTAGCCCTGCACCCAAGCCACGATGGTATCACAACGGACTGGAGATCAGCGAGGATATGGACACTGGCTTCAGATTCGAGTCGTATGGCAAGGTTGGGGAAAATTCCTTTTTTTATTTTCGAGAGAAAAGAAAAAAAAACCGCTTAAAAGTGTCTTTGATTTTTATTTAAAAAAATAAATCTAGTATGGTTAATCTCAATTTGTTAGAAAGAGAAAGAAGTATTTATTTAAAAACTGTTTTTATATATAAATTAAATTAAATTTTAACCTTCAGACTCATATTTTTGTTTCAGGTATTTAAAAAAGAGCTTTATAATGGATAGGGAAAATGATACGTATTTATCTCACTTTAAAAAAAAATATAAATTATATTTAATAATAATATTTTTATACCTTAGACTCTCGTCTTCAACGTAACGCAAGACAAAGCCGGCACTTACGATTGTCGCTTTCCACTTCATCAAGATCTCGATCGATCATTTGCAGTTTCCGTCGAATGTCAGGAATTTTTTTATATTATCTTTTTAACATCACAAAAAAATTATAGTTTAAAAACGTTTCCTAAAGCGATTTATTGCTAGTAATCACACATCATATCTTTGGTTTTATAGGTTATATTGAAAAGAATAGGGAGGGAGAGAATATTTTTATTTTATTTTCCGATTTGGCCGTTATAAATAAGAAGAAGAATTAAGTAAACTAGTAAACAAAATTTTGAAAATTGAATTCTCCCGCCTTCAGCCGCGCCATACTGGCCGGACGGACCGCCGCCAAACACGAACACATCCGAGGGAGAGACAGTGACATTCGACTGCACCACCATGGGCAAGCCAGTGCCCACGGTCACTTTCTACAAGAATGGCGTTGGTGAGTATGGAGAGAGACTAGAGGAGAGAGAGAGAGAGAGAGAGAGAGAGAGAAGGAGGTAGAGAGAGAGAGATGATGATGCAAAGAGAGAAGGCGAAAAAATAGAGAGAGAGAGAGGGAATAAAGGAGAGAGATAATAGAAGAGAGTGAGAGATAATAAAAGAGAGAGAGAGAGATAATAAAAGAGAGAGAGAGAGATAATAAAAGAGAGAGAGAGATAGAAAGAGAGAGAGAAAGAAAGAGAGAGTGAGAGAGAAATGAGTGAGGGAAATA
>CALZFC010000140.1:357500-380000 GCA_945643635.1 Allodiplogaster sudhausi
AGGTTGCTTAAATTATTTTTTTTACATCTATTGTCCGCAGCCTGTAGAACTGAGCGGAGTTTAATATAAATTCTTCTATTATTGTTACTGTCTCTCATCTTTCTGTCTCTCTCGATCTCTCTCTCTCTCGCTCTTTCTTTCTTTCTCTCTCTCTCTCACTCTCCATCTCTCTTTTTCTCTCCTTCTTTCTTTCTCTTTCTTTCTCTCTCTCTCTCTCTCTCTCTCTCTCTCTCTCTCTCTCTCTAGTCCCTTTCATCTCCATTTATCTTTGTAATATTGTCGCTCTTCCAGGTGCAAGCAGTGAATGACGAAGGCATCTCCTCAGTGACACCCGAGATTGTGGAAGGCCGCACGGGCGAGGGCATTCCGATTGGCAAAGTGGGAGGATTCCGACTGGAGGTTAGAATCTTTTTTATTATTTATTTACATTTTTAATATTAAAATATTTTTCGTTTTACAGGAAAAGTTAGTAGTGTTTGTGAGAGAAAGAGAGAGATAGAGAGAGAGAGAGAGTTCCAAGCAGCTTATCGAAGTATGAGTTTTTACTATGATTTTTTACTAATAATCAAGGGCGAGCTCTCCTATTCGCGCTATCTATACGACTGTGCACTGAAATCCACCTATGCGAGAATATTAGGCAAAAAATGTTATTAAAGCACAAAAAAAAACAGAAATTTCGCTTGTTTCAGGACAAGAGCGGAACATCAGCGACATTCCGTTGGGATCCTGTTGATCCATCCACAGCGAATGGAAACTTTACTGGCTACAAGGTTTAATGGGTTTTTTTTCAGTCTTGTAATTTTGATTCACTCCTTTTTTATATTTCTTTGGTAATTGTATTATGATGAAGTGGTAATTTGTAAAACATTTCTTATTAGCTTAACAATAATAACAAATAGTGGGGAAAAAGCGAATTATTCTTTTCGAAATTATTAGAGTAGATAATTTAAGTTTAGGAAAAGAATTTTAATTATGAAAATAATTTTAATTATGGAAAATAATTTTAATTATGAAAAGAATTTTAATTAAATATATCATTTCAAGATCACGTACTGGGCAACCGATGACGGTGATGACTACCTGGACGAGGAACTTGAAGACGAAGACGACGAGAAGTTCCGATGGAAGAGAGAAGCGTCGGGAAAGAGAAGTGTACGTTTTTTTCCTCATATATAATATTGTTATCGAGAATATCTCTTTGATTTCTTTTTATTTCATGCTTGTAGAAAAAAAGTTGTCAGTTAGGAAATACGGTGCAACGTTTTGATTTGGCGCTTAAATATATTTATATCTACTATTTTTTTTAATTAAAATTATTTTCAATTTTCTTTTTTTAATTTAAAATAAAAATATATAATGTAAAATAAATGAATTTAAAATTAAAATAAATGTAATAATTCCAGATTCGCCACCGAGTCCGCCGTCAGGAGGACGATGAAGCGGAAGCGGAAGAGCGGTTCTCATCGGAGGGCGAGCCACTCGGCAGGAAGAAGACTGTGGTGTTCGGGCCGAACTCGATGCGTGGTGCGGTCTACGACCTCACTCCGGCCACACTCAACCACGCATACGTCACTGTGCTGAATGGGGCGCACGAGGGACCCAAGAGTGACGAGATCGAGTTTAGAACGGATGAAGGAGGTTGGTGGAAGGGGTGGTTGGGGGTACTTCTGGGGGGGGGGGCTACAAAGGGGTCTAACTACCCCCTAATTCCTAATCTGTTGATTTGAGATAATAGCAAAAGAAGAGAAGATGAGGATTTGGTTTTGAGGAAATGATTCTTTTTTCCATCTTGATCTTTTTCCCTCCTAGAAAAGAGAGAGAGACAGAGAGAGAGGAGGGAGAGAGAGAGCAGCATAATAAGCAGAGTAAAAGACTAGACCATGAAATTACTCTAATTGATTACTCTAATTAAAATTAATTGAAATTAGACCATGAAATTAATTATGGGGAAAAATTACTAATCGCCTTGTTCATTTCAGTGCCATCGCCAGTCCGCTCTATCGCTGCTTATCCAATGAATGCGAGGACAGACGGAGAGAAGGCAGTCGTGCATCTCAAGTGGAGTCGGCCTAAGATGACGAATGGAAAGTCAGTATCATTGTGGTTGATGTTTTTTTTTTTAATTTGTTTAAAAATTTCTTTTAGAAATATAATATGTGCGTTTATATAAAATAGTGGCTATATAAAGAAGTTGGACGAGGCCATTTTAAATGCTTAAAACAATTAATAAAAAAATTATCAGGCTAATGGGCTATTAGTATATTTTTATTTTTAATAAAACACTTCTCTGTTTATAGAATAATAAATTTTAAAAATTTGGATGTTACCATTTTAAAAGGCATTCTAATTTTAAAAATATGCTATTATTTTCTCAGGCTCAAGGGCTATTCTGTGGAGTACTGCCGGACAAAAGGACGCCGCTTGAGCACCGACTGCAAGAAGCAGATCATTCCGCTCAGGAAGAAGGAGGTTACTGTCGTTTATTTTTTATATATCTTTTTTTTCTACCATTTTTTTTAAATTTAAAAAAAAAAATTACACACGTCTTGTGATTTATTTACATATTGTTATTATTTTTATAAGTAAAAAAAATTTCTTTCTTTCACAAGATCATTAATTTTAAATTATTTGATTTGTTTTGTGAATATGATGTTTTTCAGAAAAGTAAAAAAAAATTTGCATAAAGTTTTTATGCTCGTGATTTTCGATTTTAGCTGCGCATCACTGGCCTCGAGCATGAGACGCCGTATCGATTTGTCGTACGTGCAACGACCACCGCCGGCGAGGGCGACCCGAACTCGGCCGATGCCAAGACACTTCCGGAGATTACGGCACCAGGAGGTGAGAGAGAGAGAGAAAGAGGAAGAGAGAGCGAGAGGAAGAGAGAGAGAGGGAGAGAGAAAGAGGGAAGAAGAGAGAGAGAGAGAGAGAGAGAATAGAGAGAGGGAGGAGAGAGCGAGCGAGGAGAGAGAGAGGCTTCTAAAAAAGAAAGCTTAATCGTCCGTCTGAATTATGTAATGCGGCGGAAATGGGAAAAAAGTACGTAAAGGAACGAATTTGGAAAAAAAAAAGTACAAGGGAACGCATGGATGAATTGGCTTTTTTTTTCTACGAACTCCAAGCGAACCACTCGGTTCGAAACTTTCGTCGGGAAAAAATAGAACAGTGCAGAGAAAAAAGAGAATATAATTTGAAAAGGGACGATTGAACGTTGGGAGTTTTTACCAATGGCTAGGGCACAATGATTGGGAGAATGGAAAAGAGAACGTTTAGAATGAGACAATGTTTTTTTTTTTAATTCTCTGTTTATCTTTTGCTTTTCTTCAATGAATTTTCGGATTTATCTCTATGTTTCATGCCATGGTCTATCTATACTTTCATTGCTAGCAGCGGAAGTTATTCTCAGTCTTTTTTTCGCCCGACTGAAGCCTTGCGGCCAAAGACCACACAGCGGCGTATAGCAGCCTAGAATCGCCACCTTTTCATCCCCGCTTTTCTTTCTTTTTTTCCGCACACACCTTTGCCACATGCACTCGAGAAAAGGCTGTGAATTGGCAGCGAGAGAGAAAGAGAGAGAGAGAGAGAGAGATAGAGAATGGAGAGAGAGGGAGAGAGAGATCGAATGTGCCCTGGAACGAATGCGTTTCCGCTTCATGAGAGAAATTTCGAAGCTACTCTGCTTTGTAAGAAAGAAGGATGCTATAGCACGCTGTCTTTTTTCTCCTTTTAGGTTTTACCATAAATAAAGCCAGAGGAATTGAATTTGCTAATTAAGTCTAGTAAATATAGCTTAATATAGAGTTTAACGACAGTATTCAACCCTCTGGACAACTCTTTAAATATCCTCTTCAATTATAACCCCCAGCCCTTCCCCGCCACCTTTCCTTTGAGAATGAGAAACATTCCCCCAGTCCTCTTCTAGGTAGAAGCGCAGAGGAACGCTGCTCCGTTTCCTGGTAGGGGGGATACTAATTCACGAGAGGATGGACTGGGAGAGAAAGTGAGGGACGGAGAGAGAGAGAAAGAGAGAGGGAGAGAGAGAACGAGCAGGATGGCTTAGAGGCAGTAGTCCCCTAGTCCTCCCGTTCCCCTCTCCATCGCAATGCTCATTCGAATGGCATTCATCCTGTGGCGACGCCCCAGGGGCATTGCTAGGGGGGAAAGGGAGAGAGAGAAGAGGGAGAGAGAGAGAGAAAGAGAGAGAGAGAGAGGGCGAGAGAGAGAGAGAAAGGGAGAGCGAGAAATGCCAGCAGAAACGTCTACTGCACATGGCCAAGGACTCAAAAAAGTGAACCCCCTATACATTCGCTTCTGTCTGTCACAGTGAGGTTTGCAGATTTCTGTTAAGGGGAAGAAGAGAGAGAGAGAGAAAGAAAGAGAGAAAGAGAGAGAGAGAGAAAGAGAGAGAGAGGAATGGAGAGAGAAGGATGTATGATGTTAGAGATAAAGAGACAGAGTGACAGAGAATGATTCCTGTCCCAGAGCCCTGAGACAACTAGCCTTCCAAGGCGAACACGCAGCATTTTTCGTGTGCAGAGTTCAGACGCGCAAGTATATAGGCCTTCTCCGACGAGATCGAAGAGATAGGAAAAAGCAGCAAGGGAAAAAAGGAAGTTCCTTTCAAGACGATGAATTGGGTCTTCCCTTTTTTGACTTATTTCAATGTCTACTAATTAATAGTTCGGCTCCAAGCATTGCGGAAAGTAGATAGGGTCGATGGAAGGACCTAGAAAAGTAGATGAGGTGGGGGGGGGTAGATGGAAGGACCCAGAAGCCGGGGATCAAAAAGGGAGAGGGGCTGGGAGGGAAGGGATCATGGACAGGTGTGCGCTAATAGTGAGAGAGATGAGAGAGAGAGAGAGAGAGAGAGAGAGATGAGAGGCGCACTCTCTAATCAGTGCCACCGACCCCCCCCCCCTCTTCCTCTTTTGTGCCTCCTCACCTGGTATAGTTATACCCCTAGAGCCCGAGGCACCATGCTGCGAAAGCTATTACGATGATTCCAGGCAGGATTAGTGTCCATGATAGCTGTAAAGTTGGAGACTTGCTTGTTTAGTAAAAGAATAGTGATTCTCTTTAGATTTCGTGTATCTTTCCTTCTTTATTAGCTTGCCTAATAATATTATAGACGGTTTGCTTCTCTAACTCGATTTCCCTGTCTCTCTTGTTGCTTTGTTTTCTGCTCTTTCTCTCCTCTCTATCTCACTCTCTCTCTCTCTCTCTCTTTTAATCGTTCTCTGCTTTCTCTCCCACTCTCTCTCTCTCTCCCACTCTCTCTCTCTCTCTCCGTCTCTCTCCCTCTCTAAGACGAATCTCAGCTTTTACAATTAGTGGGCCATTATATGGCCCTCTCTCGAGAAGCTCTCGCGTTCTGCCGTACATACCTGCGAGGTGCTTACACACGTGGCTAGTACACATTGTGGTGAGAGAGTATGGGAAGATAAGAGAGAGAGAGAGAGATAAGCAGAGCAAAGTTTGCCCCAGATGAAAGGAAGAGAAGAGAGGGAGAGAAAGAAGGAGAGAGAGAGAGAGAGAGAGAGAGAGAGAGAGAGAGAGAGAGAGCCAAGGGGCCTCAGCTGGTGTAGGATACCCGAGCACGGCAAAGCGACCGAAACTGGCAAAAGGAGTCGGAGGATTCATTCTACAGAGGCGTACACAGAGGTTCTTGTTCCGTCTGTCTCTCTTTCTACCTCATCTATTTCTCTCTCTCTCTCCTTCTTTATCTCTCACTCTCTCTTTCTCTCGCTCGCTCTCTCTCTCTCTCTCCCTCTTCCGTCAACCCTGCATAGCGTGAATAGACTGCGGCAGAGGGGAGGAGCTCCGTCAGTTTCTCGCGCCCCTCGCTTGTTGTCTCCGCCTACTCTCTCTCTCTCTCTTTCTCTCTCTCTCTCTTTCTCTCTCACTCTTTCTGTACTCTCTCTCTCTCTCTATCTCACTGTCTCTCTCCTTCTCTGCTCTCTCACCTCCCTCTCCCTCCATCGTCTCCGAGTCTACACTCCCACTGGTCACCCAGTCCCTCCAGAGCAGCAGCCCTAGGCTTCCTGCTCCAGAATCCAGTGGCCAGAAGGCGAGCGATTTCCGGCTTCCCAAACCCCCTTCTTCTTCTAACCAAATACTTCACACCTCCAAATTGGGGCCGGGCCGTGAAATAGGTAGCCAATACTATCCTAAATGCTACCTCGACTCTCCACCGCCCGCTTCCACATGGCAACAAGCCTAATCCTAGGCGTACTATACGCTATCAGCTTATCGCAGGCTGCCCCGACAGGTGAGATTGCGTGAGATCGTATTTGAATAATGCTCTAGCTAGCTCTCTCGCACTCTCACTCTCTTGCACCCTCTCACTCCCTCTCTCTCTCTCGCGCTCTCACTCTCTCTCTCTCTATCGCCCTCTCGCTCTCTCTCGTTCTCTCTCTCTCTCTCGTCACAACTCTCTAATAAATTCGCATGCAAGCGGCCGCATCTTCCTGTTTCACCCGATCTTTGACTGCGTAAAGATGATGTTTGCATAAGCAATCATGTTTTACGGGACTGAGAAAGAGAGAGAGAGAGAGAGAGAGAGAGAGAGAGAGAGAGATGGTGAGAGGGAGAGAGGTAGAGAGAGATAGAGAGAGAGGGAGAGAGATAGAGAGAGAGAGAGAGAGAGTGATAAGAAGGAATGTGAATGTATATGCAAGATAAGAGGAGTTCTTTTCAAAGGGAGGGTAGAACTACGAATAAAGAGAATAAGGAAAATAAGCACTTGCCAAGGGGCTAGAAGGGCCTCTGGCCTCTCATCTCTGTTCCATGAATTGCTTTGTTGGGTATGGGGAACCAATCTTTTGAAGATGAGAGGGGGGAAGAGAGAGAGAGAGGAGAGAGAGAGAGCTAGAAAGAAAGAGAGATAGAGAGAGAGAAGAGAGAGAAAGAAGAGAGAGAGAGAGAGAGAGAGAGAGAGAGAGAGAGAGAGAGCACATACCAAAAGACCCCGAATTGTCTCCGCATGTATAGCTGCTTCAAGCGAGAAGACACAGGATGTCACCTCCCGTTGCTCTTATTCTCGTTCTTCTTTTTTTTTCTGCCGATCCAGCTATTTGTGTCCTCTCTTCTTCTCTCTCTCTCGCTCTCTCTGTCTCTCGTCCTCTCTGCCTCTCGCTCTCTCTGCGTCTCTCACTCTCTACCTCCGCTTCTCTCTGTCATCTCTTATGTCATATTTCCGTCCTACCTTTTTCCCACGCCTCCTGTTCTTGAGGCACAACTTGCATGCCTCCAGTTCTTACTGAGCTCAGAATTCATTCTCATCACTTTTCCCCTTCGCACTGCGGGGAAAGTATGCTTTCTGTGACAAATTGAGTCACTGTCTGCATCTCTCTAACTCTTTCTTTCTCTTTCTCTCTTTCTCTCTTTCTAGCTCTCTCTCACTCTTTCGCACTCTCTCTCTCTCTCTCTCTCTCTCTTTTTCTTTCTCTCTCTCTGTCTCTCTTTTTCTCTCTCTCTCTCTCTCTCTTTCTCTCTCTTCCTCTCTTTCTCGCTCTCTCTCACTCTCTCTCCTTTTTCTTTCCTCTCACTGTCTCGTTCTCCTCTAGAGTCATAGCAGCTGGGATTAACACATTCCTATAAACATCATCTCTTTCCTTGCGATGGAAGATATTGTAATCCCCCTTCCGCCTCTGACGATGAGCCGCAGAATCCATAATTTCTGTTTTGTTGACCGAGTGCAGAGTAGAGAATCCGGCGAGTATAGGGTGCTGCGTTGGAGAAGGTGGAAGCCACAGCACAACGTATAGATGTTTATGAACGCATATGAATTGGCAAATAACTCGAAAACATATGACGTCAAACAGTTTTCCTCCCATACCCTCATCTAAAGTTAGTAATCGTATAGTCGTAAAGGATTTACAGGGAGAATAGTCATAAAGGATATCTGCCGGATGGATCAAGATAATTTCATTTATCTCCGGATTATAGACACCCATTTAGAAGAGAGGGAGATAGAGAGAAAGGAGAGAGAGAGAAAGGAAATAAGAGAGAGAGAGAGACAGAGAGGGATGGAGAGAGAGAAGTCGAGCACATCAAGGTATTGAATTCTTTTTTGCCGGATAATAGAGCAATATCAGACGGGAAAAGAGACTACAGCGGGCTATATTTGCCTCCGTATATGTTCTTCTAGCCCCTGCCACTGGGGCTGGCTCAGGCTGGCTCAGACAGAGGGACATCTGCTCGAGTGCAAAACTCGAGAGTTTGCTTTTTAGGGCATCGTATATCTCTTTCTCTCTCTTTTCTCTATCTCTCTCACTCTCTCATTCTCTCTCTCTGCTCATACATACCGTGCGACTTCTCGTAAAGAGTTCCTGCAGAGTTGCCGTAGCGGCTACTCTCTCTCTCTCTCTCTCTCTTCTATCTCTGTCTCTGTCTCTCTCTCTCTCTCTCTATCTCTTTCTCCCTCTCTCTCTCTCCGTCTGTCTATCTCTGTCTCTGTTCCTCAACCCCTTGCTTCAGCTATACAGCAGTATAAGAAGTAGAATTCGTGCTGCCTGGTTATCAGTCTCGTTCCCGCTTGCAGCCGTGCAAGGAATGAGCTTGCAAATGTGCGGAAATGAAATAGACTCTCCTTGGCTAGGGAATCAATGGCAGGCCCAAGGCTTCTGGGGTTAGAGAGGGGGAGAGAGAAAGAGAGAGAGAGAGAAAAGTATGAAGGGAGAGAGAGCGAGAGAAAGAAAGGAACAGGGAGAGAGAAAGAGAGAGAGTGAAAGAAAGGAACAAGGAGAGAGAGTTTTCCTTAATCCCCCACAACATTTACACAGAGGCGATTGAGCTAATTGAATAAGAATGCTTTGTCTAGGTCTTCCTGCCCTTTTTGTTACTATCTGCGACCTTTTGCTTTCTTTATAGCAGGCTTCACTCTCTCTCTCTCTCTCTCTCTCTCTCTCTCTCTCTCTTTTTCTGTCTCTATCTCTGTCTGCCTGTCTCTCTTTCCTATTTCCTCTTTTTTTTTGCTACATGCTGTTAACGTGATCAATCATAGGGAGATAGCCCAATGCCATTTGTTTTACCCTAGCGTCAACTTTTTTTCTCTGGCTATTCCATCGGCTCTCTCTCACTGTCTCTCTCTCTCTCTCCCATCTCCCTTATCTCTTGGCCATGACGCCTTTGTTCTCTTCTTATCAAACGAGAAGGAATGGAGAAGGAAAGGGGAAAAAGAGTGCACATTATCAGTGGATTTCATCAGTACGCACCTAGGCGCCAGTCGGCGGGGATTTAGTAATCCCATGAGATTTGAGAGCCTGCAGATGGATTCGACAGGCTAATGAATGATCTCTAGGTCCAGCCGAACTGCGAGTGAGTGGTATCAGCTAACGGGGATAAGTAACCTGAGCTCGAGAAAGAGAGGAAAAGAGATGAGAGAGAGCGAGACAGAGAGAGAGAGAGAGAAAGAGAGGAAAAGAGATGAGCGAGAGAAAGAGAGGAAAAGAGATGAGCGAGAGAGAGAGAGGAAAAGAGGTGAGAGAGAGAGGATAAGAAAGAGAGAGAGAGAGAGAGAAAGAGAGAGAGAGAGAAAGCAGAGAAGAGGAGCGTAAGCCTACACATATTTGGCGTTGCAACTTCATTCCCCCCTCTACTCACAACCCGGAAAGTAGCAGCGAACTAGAAAGGGATCGAAACTGTGGTGGGCCAGTGTACATACACAATTTTCTTTGGTCATCAGAACACTTTCTCTTTCTCTCTCTTCCTCTCTTTCTCTCCCTTTCTCTCTCTCTCTCTGTCTCTCTCTCCTTTCTCTCACTCTCTCGTCCTCTCTCTCTCTCTCTCTCTTTCCCTTCCTCTCTCTCTCCCCCTCTCTCTCTTCATCGCGCGCACACTCACAAGCCATTGCAACTGCTTGATGTTTTGTTAAATTGCTCGGAAGAGCAGGAGATATAACGGGGCGATACACATTGTGAACGCAAAGAATGTTTGAAGTAGGGTGAAGAGAGAGAGAGAGAGAGAGAGAGAGAGAGAGAGAGGAGAGAGAGAGATAGAGAGAGAGAGGACAGAGAGAGAGAGAGAGAGAGAGGACAGAGAGATGATAGAGGGAGAGAGAAAGAGAGATAGAGTTGGGGGAGATTTTAAAATCGCAGCATCTACGAAACAACTCACCTCTCTGCTGTGTATGCAGAACGGGCGGGAAAGTTTGCAAGACGAAAATAAAGAAACAGATGGAAGATGTGTTTGAAGGGTTGCGGGGCATGCATTAATAGTCTGTGCAAAGTTGGTGAAAATAGATAGACGGAACCAGATAGAGAGAGAGAGAGAGAGAGAGAGAAGGAGAAAGTGAGTGAGAAAGAGCGAGAGGGAAGAAGAGAAACAGAGTGAGAAAGAGGGTAGGAGGGAGAGACAGTGTCACAAGATCTAATGCATACGGAGAATACCGAAAGAATCGGATAAGCAGTGTAAGAAAGTTTGCTCTGTTTTTGTTATCATTTAGTGTTTCTTAGGCTTAATTTTCTAATGATATATTTTTTTTAAATAAAATCATAGAAAAATGGTTGAATAAATGTTTTATATTAATTTAATTGACTTTTCAGTTGATCCCGAAGTGCCTGGCGTGCAGATCAACCAGATCGGTGATAATGGACTCAATGTCTCATTCATCCCGGGAGAGTTTGATGATGAGGTGAGGAATTTACCGTAATTCTTAAAAAAATGAATATATTGTTTTTAAAATTTATATTTTTAAAGAAGTTTTCGTGTTGTAATATAAGAAAGAGTTGGAAATTTTTTTTATATTAAGATTGAGAACCCCCTGAGAGGCCTTCACAACGCTCTGTTTTTTTTTTAGATAAATAAAAGCGAAATGATTATGAATATGTCGGTAGGCTTGTACATGTTATAGTGGAGAATTGAAGTGATTGAAGAAGAAAAAAGAAACTTTAAAAATATAAACTGATTGTACGGGAAACGACTGCAATCTGAAACAACAAAAAAATTCATATCTTTTCTTCTACTTAATATCCTTAAAGTACATTTGTTTTGGTATTTACATATTTACAAAAGAAATGCAGAATATTACAGGAACGCAGACCTATCGGCAACTACCTCGCTGTGCAGTATCGCACTCCGGAGAGCGAAGAATGGAAGGAGGTCCAGCCGGACGCAGACACCCTCTCAGGTGAGAATGAGAAGATTAAAAAGAGTTTTTATAATTTTTTATTATTTTATTTTTTCTACTTATATATATCTACACGCATTTCGTCTCTGATTGTGAGAATGTGAAATTAAAAAGTTTTCAACAAAAAAAATGTCAGAATACGGTATATTTTTCAATGTTTTTCAAATAGATTCTGAATTAGCTTGGGGGTAGAAATTCTTTAAAAAAAATTTATAAAAAAAAAGAAATATTAATTTTGAAGTATCGATCGACGAGCTGGATCCCGGCACGAAATACGACGTGCGTACTGTAGCCGTGAAGAGAGATCCGAGTGGAGAAGAGCACAGATCGTACTCGCCAGTCACGCATGTCACGACCACGGGAAGATGTTAGATTTATTTTTTTATTTTTTTATTTATTTTTATATTTTTATTTATTTATTTTTTTTTTTGAATTTAATTTTTTTAAACATTTTTTATTTATTTTTATTAACTAGCTCTATCTTTATTAATGTTATTGTTGGTGTTAGTATTATTAGTATTATTAGAAATATATGCATTTTTTTACGTGATTTTTTTTATTTCTAGTATGGGTGGTTTTCATTTTTTCGTCAAGTACTACGCAAAATTCTTGAGTTGAAACAACTCTGGCCCCAGTTGTCATTCAAACTGAAGAACCAGTAAGAAATGAAACTGGTGGAGCTGAGACAGAGGAGGAGGCGGAAGGTAAGTTGGTTGTACTAGAGCAGAGAAGAGCTTGCCCTTCCTACGATTTCACTCTCAGCTGCAGCCCAAGTCCTCAGTCCTCAATGCTTCCTCTTCCAAGCTGTCTCTCTCTCTCCCTCTCTCTCCTTTTCCCCTGGCACTCTCGTACTTATGCTTTCTCTTTTTTCTCTGCTCCCGCCTCTCTTGCTTCACTCATTATCTCTCTCTCTCTCTCTCTCTCATTCTCTTTCTCTCTCTTGAACTCTCTCTCTCTCCCTCTCTCTCTCTCTCTCTCTCTCTCTCTCTCGCTCTCTAACTACTTTCCTCCCTGCCAAGTGCATGAGAATTACATCAATGCTAACTTCTTCTAGATCAAATTACATACATTAAGCTATTTTCTCATGACAGGGTTTTTTCATTCTTTCATTTTTCTTACTTCTAGGCCCTTTCTCCATATTCATTAGCTTCTATATTAATTAGGTGCTTCATTTGTTTCTTTTCTTTTACTTCCTTTGTCAAGATTTTTTTTTACTCGTTATTGTATTTTTAATTTGATTGATTATTCATTACATTCTCACTGTTCATGCGGTTTACATTTCACTTCTCGCCTTAATTCCAATAGTACTCAAAACCAGTTGTTACAATAATCAAAATACATAGGAACCATTAGTTGATTGGAAAATAATATTGAATGCAAGGGTGTCGTTATAACGCACATTTATTACTATATCATTCTTTTCCTTCCACCAATGTCTACCTCTCCCTCTCTCCCCTCCCTGCTTTTCCATAATACTACCAGGGAATTTCTCGCTTCGGTCCACGTCGTCTTCCGACTGACTTTCTCTCCCTCGCTCTCTGTCGCCATATCTAATGCTAGCTCTCTCTCTCTCTCCCTCTCTCTCTCTCTCTCTCTCTTTTCAGCCCCTCGCTCTGCGCGTATCTGGCTGCTGCTCATCATCCTGCTCATCCTGCTCCTCATCCTGTGCATCCTCTGCATCATCTGCGTTGCGTGCCGCCACCGTGGAGAGAACTACCCAGTGGCGAACAGAGAGCGAGAGCAGGGCAGAGAGCCCATCCTGGGCAAGCCACACTTTGGCGAGTACAAGAGGTAAGGGTACTGTAGGAGAGTGAGAGAGAGAGAGAGAGAGTGGGGGTGACTGAGAGTGAGAGAGAAAGAGAGAGAGCGGGACAAGAGAGAGATCATAGCTTAAAAGCCGACCGTCCCGAAAAAAAGTTTCAGTTATCCTTCCTGGGTACAAAAAAAATCAATCAATAAATCGAGCGCACTCGAATTGTAATTGACGTATTAGCTCTATGTAAAGGAGTTGATGAAGTGGGTTTTAAAATGCCAAAATCGAAATTTTTTCTCCAGTTTGATAGCCAAAATCTCCATAAAAGGCTATTGTATTAATTACTTTACATCTTCAGGTAATCGCTGTGCATGGCATGGCATATAGGCTTCTCTCACTGATGCACTATTTATTCCCTCGCACTAACTGCTCCTAAGTTCTGTGTTAATGTTCATTGTGTGGTGTGGTGTGTAACCTCTCACTTCCTTTCCATTTTTTGTTCGTCTTTATAATCAAAGTTGCAGTTTTTTTGTTATTTTGTTGTTATACTTATATACTTTATGTACGTCACCGAAGTGCACGTGAGTGAGTTTTTTTTTGTGTTGGTTTGGTGATTCAACAAAAAACTTTTTTGTTTGTTTTTTTCGGATCGACCCTAAATAAGAAAAAAAAATTACTGGAAATCATTTGGATGCCTGTTCTTCCTGAAAAATGTCAAGATTAGAGTGGTTCAAATTTCTCAATTTGATATATCACTTTTACAGTATAATAGCCATTTCCGGAATTTTTCACGACTTTTATTGTGTTATTGTTGTTGTAGATCAACAAGTCCACCAAGTTTCTCTACTAAATTATGATCAAAATGTTGTTTTTTTTTAAAATTTTTTTATACAAAAAAATTACCCTTTTTTGTTTTTCTCCTCAAAACAACTCTATTTTGGTTGTTTTGGGCCCAAAAATTTTTTGGTCGGTCAAGGAGTTGTTTTGCTCTGCATCCCTGTTTATAATGTCGTGCTTTGTTTCTGTGTGCTTGTTATAAAAACCTTTTGTTCAAATACAAAGAAAAAAGAAGCACATCAACACGCTGAACATCACAGCCACAAGCAGCTTTCTTGCACTTTCACTCTGGTATGCAAATTGAGAACTAACTGATTTGAGGTTGTGGTGTGATTTCTACTGCCTGTTCTTTTATTGAAGAGTGTCTACCTCCCCCATTCGGTGAAAATCCCCAGCATTTTCTCTCCGCTTGCTTTCTTTCGTGCAGCTCGTCAAGGCGTCTAACGCGTTTTTTTTCTTCTCCTGCATAAGTCTTCCAACATAGGCCGAGGGGATTGCAGGGCAAGAGGACAGTCTACATGGCGGTCTACATATATGTATACTTTGGCTCCATGGAGAGTGTGAACTTAGAAGGGAAAAAAAATTTAAAAAAAAAGCGTCGAGATGCATGAAGCAATTACACGAAACATGCTATGACATCGTTGTGAATGTATATAATTGTCCTTCGCCGCCTGCTCTAGCCTTGCATCTTACTTACACTGATTGTGATGAGCTCTAACCATATAAAAGATGCGCGAACAATAAGTGAGATAGAGAGAGAGAGAGAGCGTATTCAACGAATGTGGCAATCCTAATGTGGGGCGGTCTGGAACGTTTCTGTAGAATTTAAATGAATAAAAAAATATTATTTGCTGCAATTTGGAAGCTGTGATTTCCTGCTCGATATTAAGTGAATTAAAAAAGTTTAAAACTTATATTTTTAAAAATAAATTATATAAAAAAAAGACTTTTCAGTGATGACGAGCGACGCTCGCTGACAGGCAGCAAGGCCGAGTCGGAGACGGACTCGATGGCAGAGTACGGAGACACGGATCCAGGCAGATTCACTGAGGATGGCAGCTTCATTGGTAAGAGAAAGAGAGAGGGGGGTATGAAGAGAGAGAGAGGGTGGGAGATAGAGAAGGAGGAGGGGAGAAGATGGCGAGAGAAGATAGGGAAAGAGAGATATAAGATAGAGACAGAAGGGGGGGGGGGGTTTCGAGAGAGAGGAGGGGGAGGGCAGAGAGATAGAGAGAGAAGGATAGTGATTACGATTAAAGGCGATTCCCAACTCTGCTCCTCTTCAGGCCAGTACGTCCCGCAGAAGACACTCATCGCACAGGGCGAGCCGACCAAGGGAAGCACGTCGACGTTTGTCTAAAGGCGGAATCCGCGTCGGCACTCACAGACACACTAAAATGCTCCTGCCCACCCCCTTCTCTTCCTTTTCCAACGCGATGCTTTAGGCAGTGATGGCATACAATGCCTTCTTGTGTTTTTTCTTCTAATTTTTCACTTGTCAGGAAACTCCTAATTCTATTTCTGTCAATATTTCTTTTTTTGCTGCCTCTCACTTGTTCTCCGCCGCCTCCCCCACGAACGAGCGAACGAAGAGATATTATAAAGCTTTCAATTCTCAGCTTCTCCTGTCCCCCCTTCCCCTATTGCCTAGTTATGCTCTCCCTATCATCTCAGCCGAACTAAAAACGCTCCGGGTTTTTTTTTCTCATAATGCTTCTCATATATACATATATAAAAATATATATGTATATATGTACTTTCCTTGTTTCTCCTTTTCCTCCCCATAACCTTTGCATACATATACTGTTCATTATTGCGCTTCCAACTATCCGTTCTGTCTACGCCGAAATCTGTGACACCCCCAAGGTCCTTCCACTTTCTCTCTCTCTCTCTCACTCTCTCTCTCTCTCACTCTCTCTCTCACTCTCTCTCTCACTCTCTCACTCTCTCTCTCTCTCACTCTCTCTCTCTTTCTTCTAGGCTCTTTAATGTGCTAGCACACTGCCATGATATTACGATTATGACTGATATATATATCTGTGGTTCTTTTGCTTGTTTGTCGTCTACATCTGCATATTATTTCTCTGTTTTCTCTCTCGCTCTCTCTCTCTCTCTCTTTTTCTCTGTTTCTCTCTCACTCTCTCCCCGCTCTCTCTCTCTCTCTCTCACTCTCTCTAACTCTATAAACGCCGAGTGTGCTACACACTAAGCCGGTGTCCGCGCGCAAATTTGTGGTGTTTTGTGAACTTTCCTTTCTTAATCTTTCCGTTCTTTGAAGTGCGGCCACGCCGTTAATGTGAATTGTTCTTTGCTTCTCTGCCTGTTCATTTCGTGTTCAGAATTTTTTCTTTCACACTCTGTGCTCTCTCTCCCTCTCTCTCCCTCGCTCTCTCTCTCTCTCATCGTCTCTAATTCTCTCTTTCTCACTCTCTCTCTCCAATTGTGCAATTCGGCGACCCCAATGCGAGATACATACGCACGTTATTAGTCTGCCATACCAGCGTCCCACCCCCATTTCCTAGGCTCCGCCCTTTTTCCCAAGCTCCGCCCACTCTCACAATTTGCATAATTAGGCTGACTAGGCCAATTTATCTCTGGCTTCATCCCTTTTCGATGATCGAAGCATTCTTTAACACTCTCTTATATTGATCGAGTTGTCGATTGATTAATTAATTGTTCGGGCTGCTCCTCTATACCATAAACTTGTGTTGGCAATTCTATTCCTTTTCGTCTCTCTCTCAATTTGACTTGTTAAGAAAATCACATCACTAACCGCTTTCATTGTCTTCTAGGCGTTGTATTTTTTTCTTACTATTCGATTACCGTTAATATCTCCTTCCATCGCTGGCCTTTTGTCCTTCTTTTGTTTTGATTTTTACTAGGAATACGATCAAAGTGGAATATTTTTTGGGGGCATAATTGTTGTGTTTCTTTAAGCTTAGTTTAGCCATCTCTCAGGCCGTGGATGGACATTGGAGACATTATCGTCTATACCATACGCTTTGTTGTGTTAGATGTGAATTGTCTACCATATGACCGCGCACCAGCTACTGCCCTTTGGCCATAATCGATGTCTTTTTTTTATTTCGATGCTGAATGCTCTACGTTCCCAAAAAGCAACAATTTCAGAAGTCAAGATGAGATGTTCCTTTAATATTTGTTCTTTTTTAAATTCTTTTCATCTCTCCATTTGTCGCAAACATTGTTGTCTCTTGTTTGTTCTTCTTTTTTTTTTGTATTCTGTAACCAGGCTTATCACACAAAATGTCGTAGTCCATTTGCTTGTGTAGCTTTAATCTCTGGTTGTTATCATCCTTCCCTCTGTTGTATTAAGATTGGCAATGCCCTCCTTCTCCTTTAGAAGCCGTAAGGTGGAAGGGGTTTGAGAGAACAGAAGAAATCGGCGAGATTCCTCTCAATCAAGCACGCAAAACACGCCACAATTCGAGCTCTTGTTTTTATCCTGCATTATATGGTATTTATATGATGCTCTCTTGGCCATAATAAAAACGCTGAACAATGAATGTCCTTTTGTTGAGATCAGAGAGATGTTTTAGAAGGGTTCAACAAGAATCGCAAAAGCAAATTCGTGATCTAGAGAACACCATGTGGTTAGAAAACATTAAAACAACTAGGTAATTGTATAATTAGACGAAATTTGATTTAAAAAAGTGAAATTATTATCATGATGACGCTTACCGCGAGGCTTTGTATAATGAGGAAAGCAGTTTTAAAATAAAATACATTTACATTCGAGATTTTCAATAGTCGAGCAACAATTAATGTTGTTACAAACTTTAACCAATAAAATGTCATTGAAAATGCTTAGAGACAACTTCTCGAAAGTACACAGTGGACTACAGTCGTTTAAAAGCATTTGAAAGGCAAATGTTTATAATATTTCTGTGGAAAAAATGCACGAAAAGAACTATGAAAGGGCAATTTAAATGAGCAAAGAGTACAACATTTGGTCGATTTCGATCCGCCAAGGTGACATTCTCATCATTGTTCTCGACTACTCCCTTCGCGGGCGGCTGGGCGATCTTGCAGCTCTCGGTTAGGCTATTTGCAACTAACTTGGAGCTTACGCTATCTGGAATTCGGCCGAGGCACTTTATACTGGGTTTCCCTGGTTTACTACATATAAAGTCGTCATCCAATATCTTCCATCTTCTTGCACCGTGGGCCCCAAGTGGCGCTTTATTGCTATAATAATATGGGGAAAATTGTGATGATTCACGGTCTTTAAATTTTATTGTGAGTAATAATAATAATAATAGAATCTAAACAGCTTTCACACAGGCACCAGAGAATGGCGGAGACTGCCGCCACCCAGACCAAGAATCCAAAGCAAAAAACGGTGAATAATCAGTAATGTTCTTTTTTTACTTAGCAATTCTTATATTACTACTAAAAGCGTCTGACACAATGAAACAGCAGAGTTTCTGTTTTTTTGCATGCTGAAAAGAAAACATTCAAAATTAAACAAGAAGAAATGAGAATTATTCACCATTATTTCTCAGGAAGAATATATTCTGGCCACGGGGCGCACGCTTAAATGCGCTTCAAATTCGTCGTCAGTTTCCTCTTATATTAAAGAAAGGCGAAGAACGAAAAACAATTAGTTTATACAATGTTTTATATTTCAGGTACAGTATCCTGAAGCGAATCGGCAGTGGTGGATATGGAGATGTGTACTCGGTATGTAAGGATTCTTAAAATTCTTGAAATTAGGATTATAAGATTTTCAATTTTAAAATAAATAAATATGTTATTTTTACATGCAATTATATGCGACAAATACATATTTGAATCTCATTTTTGTTTTAATTGTAATTAAAAAAAACTTTAAAAAATGAGATTCAAATATGTATTTGTCGCATAAGTAATTGCATGTAAAAATTACTTATTTATTTATTTTAAAATTGAAATCCTAATAATCCTAATTTAAAGGTGCACCGTGACAGAAAAGGTTTCAAAACAAGGATCTTGGCAAATTGCCAGGATCACGTTACTCAAACCCACCGTAGTATCTGATCGGCCATTTCGTGTTAAGAGTTTCCTTTAAAGGTGCACCGTGACAGCGACATGCAGCCGTTTGCGTTGAAAGCCGAGACGAGGATGAGGAAGTCGACTTCGCGACTTAATGTTAGTATGAAAATAGATCGGAAAACAAAATTTGCATACCTACAAAATTTGCATACATACAAAATTTACATACCTACAGAATATGCATACCTATGAAATTTGCATACCTAGAAAATTTACATACCTACAAAATTTGCATACCTGCAAAATTTTCTAGGCCGAGTGTGAAGTTTTCCACGACATTAGCACCACTGAGCCAAAGAAGAAGGCTCATTTCCTCGAGATGGTCGACAAGGGTAGCCAATTAATATCACTGCTAACAATAAGTAATATAACTCTTAATTAATATCACTTATAATTAAATCACTTCTAATTTCTGGGACAAAGAATATTTAATATTTATAAAATGCAATGATATTTAAGGTAGATTTATGTATATAGGAAAAATATAGAATACAAAATTAAGTAAGAAAAATAAAAACAAAAACTACTAAAATACATAATTTGAAACAGATATACATATACATGTCTAAGGCAAGACGGCGGATTTCAAGTTCATCGTTATGACCATGTCTGGCTACAGTCTCGCCATGATCACCAAGGCGCTCACGCCAAAGACGCTACCGTCAGAACCACATTTTTTTTTCTTTCATAAGCCTCGCCTCCTTCCTAAGCCCCGCCCACATGTCCATCGCCGTTAGCCACGCCCCTTCCCGATTCCAGGCCGCCCACCATCATCTACATCGCGACTCAGACTCTCGCAGCGATCCGCGACCTCCATGCGATCGGATACATCCATCGGTACACAACATGAATGGACATCAAATAGTAATGAAATTAACAGGTCCCCTAAGGTCCCATTAGGGTCCCCTAAGGTCCCATTAGGGTCCCCTTAGGTCCCATTAGGGTCCCTTAGGTCCCATTAAGGTCCATAAGGTCCCATTAGGGTCCCTAATATCCCATTAGGGGACCCTAAGATCCCATTAGGGTCCCTATTCCCCATTAGGGGACCCTAAGGAAAATGGAAAGAAAGATGGAAATGGAAAGAAAGATGAACTCTCTTTAGAGGAGTCATCCAGGGAATACTAATTATTTTCTCTTGCGCTGCCATACAATCTCGCCTGTTCCCGAGAGAGTTGTCTAGATAGGAGGGGGCTAAAATCTACAATAGCTAATTCTCTACCCATGAGATTGTACACGACTATAATTCTGAAATGATGAGATAAAAATCGTTCAAACTTTAAGGATCTTTTTTTTTGCGACGAGACTAACTGATCCATGCTTAAAAGACGGCATGTTAATAGTTTGACAGCGACCTCCGTTAATTTCTGTACTCCGTTATACTAAGCTGGCAAGGTGCCAAATCTAAGCTGGCAAGGAGCCAAATCTCTGTGCTTGTTATATATACAACCACAACAACCATTGCACAGTGACATCAAGCCGGGCAACTTCACGGTCGGCCTCGGCGACAAGGCCAAGACGCTCTTCATCATCGACTTTGGCGTCTCGCGCCGCTACGTCGAGCCGACCGGACAGCTACGGTAGTTTACAGAAACACACCGAAAATGAAACCGAGTTTGTAGTCTTGCTCCGAGGGCCGGAAGAAGCCAAAACTACACACGAAATGGCTCCTAATTGAAAGACCATTATTGACATTGTGTATGTAGTTTTGGCGCTTTTGATGGCTCCAAAACTACACAAAGTGCGCGGTACCACACCCAGGCGGGCGCTGCCAAAATTCCAAGGCCCGGACCTCTGCATTTTCTACGCGAACGAAAGGGGGGGCCTCGCAGAAAAATGCGCATCTCTGATACTGATTGTGAGTATATTTTCGGCCGATACAATAAGCACAGCCATGAGCAGCAGCAGTATGCTCCTGTATATGTATATATAATTATGGTGTGGTTTTGATGGAATACTCGAATACTGTAGGGTAGCTTTCTCTCTCTCTCTCTCTCTCTCTCTATTTCTCTATCTCTCTCTTTATCTCTCTCTCTTTCTCTTTCTCTTTCTCTCTCTCTCTCTGTCTCTCTTTCTCTCTCTCTCTCTCTCTCTCTCTCTCTCTCTCTCTCTATCTCTCAGAGTCCCACGGACCAATCTCAAGTTCACGGGGACCATAAGGTATGCGAGTAGGCGTTCGCACGCGCGCCTCGAACTGTGTCGCGCAGACGATCTCGAGATGTGGATCTTCATGATCTACGAGGTTAATTAATTAATTACAACTTGTAGGATACGCGCTAGCTAACTTGGATGCATGCCAAATTAATCATACTAATTAATCATCCTAATTAGAGTCCGAGATCGTTTGCAGTTCTTCAACAGTGACAACCTCTTCTGGCGTCGTGTCATCGGCATGGACAAAATATGCGAGAAGAAGCAAAAGTTCTTCACGCTTCGCAAGATTCGTCAGTCTTTCGAGAGTTTTCTAATATTCAAAAGAATATCGCATTCGATATATATATATAAAAACAAAACAAAACAAAACAAAAAAAAAACAAATTTTTTCCCCGGTGGTGAGATTCTCCACAATTTGCTGTATGGTGGTATTTTTCTGATTCAATTTAAATAATTGAATAATTTTATTGAATTTTAATATTGAGTTAATTAATTGACTAATTAGGTCTTAATTAATTAATATTGAGTAATTTGATATTCTTGAAGCGCCTACCAAGGATAAAGTGGAACCGATGCCGCTGAACGCGCCCGTGGCCTTCCTCAACGTCATCAGCCACATTGACTCGCTCACGTTCGCCGAGACGCCCGACTACGAGCTCATCCTTCGCTACATTCACGACGCCGCTCGCAAGAATAAGGCAGCATTATTTCCATCGAATACCGCGTATATTCTCTCTTCTTTTTGTACTCCCGAGAGTATTACTATTTTTCATCAAAAATTTTCATCAATGGGGCACTATCTACAATTACTAGAGGGAGGGTACTAGTATTTTTCAATGTCATTATCAAAGGGGGGGGGGAGGTACTAATCGAGAAAATACGGCATATGGCATCTCCAAAACTTTCTAAGACCTTTGGATGTTTGATGAACGAAGAGCGTGTAATACACTATTTCGCCCAGGCACACACACACAAAATCGAGGACAAGACCTATAGAAGTGTGATTGAGAAAAGGAATGCCATTCCAAAGGAAGAATGAATTTTAAAAAAAGAATCTCAAAAATAAAGAATAAAAATGATTTTTATACTAATTAAAAAGGTTTACGGCTAGAAAAAACCAAGCGACCACAATTGACACAATATTAAAATTTCAGATCAACCTTGACACGCTGCAGTTCGAGTGGCAAGATGCGAAAGTTATCGAGAAGCTGGAAGCGGATGGGGAGGTTGCTCCTTTTGTGATCTCTTTGGAAGCTCAAAATGTATATTTATATATATATATATATATATATATATATATATATATATATATGTATATGTTTAAGCATTTCTCTGACTGTATCATTTTGTTGCCTAATTATATATGATGATGATTTTAATGTTGTAATTATACCATTATTATTATTATTATTTACTATTAATTTTCTTTTATTATACTATTAATTTCTAATTACACATACTATTATTGTAGGCGAAGGAGAACAATGAAGGAGAAGCTGACGATGAGAACGAGTGAGGAATTACAGCTACTTGGGCAGATTTGTCCGCCTTGCTCTCTCGCGCCCTCTCCTCTGCCTCC
>CALZFC010000140.1:385000-387500 GCA_945643635.1 Allodiplogaster sudhausi
AAAATTTTGCGCGTTTTTTACCAACAGAAAAAATACTGAGACAATAAAAGGAAGGAAGAAAGAAAGAAAAATAAAAATAACCTCAGGCTCAACTTTGGGTTCGTGATAAAGTCATAGATAACGTAGACCCAAGAAGTATGCGAAGAGAGCGTTTCGTAGTATTCCGGAGCGATCTTACGGACCTGAGAAGAGAGAATTGAAATCTCCCTCTCTCTCCCTATCTTTCAGATCTCTCTCCTCCTCCCTCCATCCTCTCCCACTCCTCTCTCTCTCTCGCTCCTATCTCTCCTCTCTTTCTCCTTTTTCTCTCTCTCTCTCTCTCTCTCTCGCTCTTTCAGATCTCTCTCTCTCTCTCTCTCTTCATACATTTTCTTTCTATATATATATTTTCCACTCTGTTCTCCTCTCTCTCTCTGTACCCTTTCTCTAACGGCGTTTATCTATTCGCTCACTCTCTCTCTCTTTCTCTCTCCTCCCTCTCTCTCCTCCCTCTCTCTCCTCTCTCTCTCTCTCACCTTGGGCAGATTGATTCCACAGACGAATGGAAAGTCGTGATGCTCGACATGATGTCCGACATTGAATGTCACCATGTTAATCGGTCCGTAGTAGCTGAAGATAGGCACAATTGTTACTCGCGTATAACTAAGCCGAAAAAGAAACAACCAGCAAAAAAAAAACCCGAAGAAAAATGCTTTAAAAAAAACTTGAAAAAACCAAAATAGTTTAGTCCCCATTTCCTTGTACGCCTCCCAGGCTCTTTATCAATGACATTATGAAATTACAGAGTTGTACAGAAATGTCGAATCAGGAATGATACTTTTGCGATTAGTGGTTATTGGAAAAATTATAAAAGCTATAGCTTTTTTTTGCTGTCTATTTTTGTGGATCCAAACCCGAAACCCGAAACCCAAACCCAAAAACCCAAACCCTACTCCCAACAAACCCATACCTGCTGGTTTCCTGCGACTCGCTGAAGACGTAGTGATCAGTGATGTAGTGGCCGGCCAGTGGGTGCATCCCACTGCCGAGGAAGAAGCCAAGCAGAAGGTACACCACCGACTTGGGGCCCATGTAACTGAGAGAGAGAGAGAGAGAGAGAGAGAGAGAGAGAGAGAGAGGAAGGAGGAGAGTGAGAGCGAGTGAGAGCGAGAGAGAGAGTGAGAGAGAGAAAGAGATGAAGATATTGACAGAGATATGAAGAGAGAAGGAGAATGAGAAAGAAATAGAGAAAAGAAAGGAAGTAGGAGAAGCGAGAGAGAGAGAGAGAGAGAGAGCGAGAGAGAGATAAGGGAAGAGAGAAGAGAGTGAAGGAGAGCGAGAGAGAGAGAGAGAGAGAGCTAGAGATGTAATCGTAATTGAGAATAAGTTACTATTGCAAGACAATTTTTGCAAATAAAGTAAGCGTTTCTATTGAAAAAATTGGCTAACTAGATAACAAAGTAATCAAAGACGAGCTGGACCAGCAGATTCGCAATCTCGAGGTCGGTGACAGCCTAAGTAAGTTTTTTTTTTAAACTTTCATATTTATTATTAGTGATTAATTGTTATCTCAAAATAATTTCGCTCTATTTTACAATATGCTTTGCTCAAGCACTTTATGACCATCTACCTGCTCTCTTTCTCCACCCTTCTCTCTCTCTCTCATTTTCTCTCTTTTACTCTCTCGCTCACTCTCTCTCTCTCTCTAACTCGCTCTCTCTCTCCCTCTCTATCTCATACTCTCTCTCTCCCCTCTCCCTCTCTTCTCTCTCCCTCTTCACTCTCTCTCTTACTCTCTCTCTCTCGTACTCTCTTTCTCTTTCTCTCTCGTACTCTCCCTCTCTCGTACTCTCTCTCTCTCTCTCTTTCTCTCTCTTCCTCTAACCTTCTTGTAGAGTACAAACGGCCTGAATGCATAGAAGAGAGGCTGAAGGAAGACCCAGAGCGCCTTGCCTCCGGTCGTCGTAAACGTCTTCGCTTCAAGTTCCGTCGGCACGTCTGTGTCGATAGCGTCTTCGCCTAACAATAAGGGGATTTATAGTGTACGGTACCGGGTTACTGTAACTTTGCTAAGAGTTTATAATTTGCGGTCTAAGTGTACTGTAACTATTCTAGACTACTGGGATGAGGCAGCAAGTATATTTATTATTTGTTTGGGGCCGTATTTATTTTTTAAAGCCTTAAAATATGCTACAGCTCGACCCATTGTAAAGTAGCCTTTTTGTAGATCTAAATATGTTACAATAGAGCTCAAGTATCGTAGCTAGGTTTAAAAAAACACTGCGCTAACGATACCAACCAAGATTCCGATGATGTTCCAGGTGATACTTCTTGAATGACACCGAAATCGGCACGAACATTGGAAGGTTGGCAATGAAGCCGAAAAGACGATTCTGAATTTTTATTAATTTCTTTTTTAATTTTATTTTTCTGCTTTCAAAAGTGAAGCAAGATACAATTTTTTTAACAAATCAATGATCTCAATTTCAAAATGAGAATTTTTAAACTGATTTCTTTTGTT
>CALZFC010000140.1:392500-507500 GCA_945643635.1 Allodiplogaster sudhausi
AAAAAAAAGATATTTTTGGCGAAAGCAAAAAAAGATCAATAATATTTCCTAGGTAACATAACGAACTAGATATATATTCTTCAAGCATTTTTGCTGAGTAGTTCCCTAAAAAACATAAAACAAAATATGTTTGAAGAAGAAGAGAAAAATTACCATGACAACTACTTTGATTGAATAGATTCCGGAAACGAAAACGGGATGATGCATACTGGACAATATACGCTAGGATTCAGAGGGGGGGGGCACCTGGAGCGGAGCTTTCCAAAGGCTTTCCTTTGAAAACATCCCCTTACAAAAATCGAAAATGAGTCTGGTATGCCCCTAATTTGTCTCCGTGGAAAGGGGGGGGGGGTAGGAAAAAGGGTGCCCTAAATGGCCCCCTATTATTCCTCGTCCAAGAATGATATGGTGTCGTTGTTGTTCTTCATGAATCGCTTGTATTGCTTGTATCGGCCGGACTGGGCGAGTTTACGCTTCTCCTGAAACGAAGTGAATGAAAGTATACGGTATTAAAATATAAATACATCGCATTAAAAATAATTTTTTTTTTCATTTTAAAATAAGACAAACACTACTTTAATGTACTTAACTTTCAAAAATGATTCTAACATTTTTAATAAAATTAAAATATATACAAGAATTTATACACATATCTACTGCTGTGCTATCTGCAATACTTCAAATATCTTTATCTCTCACCAAATGCGGTTCTAATGATTATCACAAATAAATAGGAAAATGACTTTATTTAAGCAAAAAAAACAATACCTCTTCATCTTTTGCTGCCTTATAGGCGTCGAAATTCGTCTTCACCCAGAGTTCCTTGATGTAGAAGTCATCGTGTTCCTTCTCAGATAAACTCTGAAAAAATATAGTGGTAAATCATCTGTTCTAAAAATTTCCTTAGTATATTTTAATATAAATTTCCAACCACTTAATAGTACATAACTCTTCAATTAAAATGGGCATCTGATACAATATTCTTCCCTTCATAGGTGAAAAAAAAAACAAATAAAATCCATATAAAAATGTCTCGACCAAATTTCTCCAAATTGTAGCCACTTCAATGGGAGCTCTCTAAAATATAAAAGCAAATCACAATCCCAAAATTCTGAAACAAAATTGCAAGAGATTAGACGGCTCTCTAACTTAACCTCTCAAAGGTAAGTAGTAACAGGTTACACCTCTGTGTATCAAGCACCACCTCATCGGATCCCACGCCCCAAATCGCTGTCCTACAGGGTGTCCCAAGCCCCGCCCCTTCGGTTCCCACGCTTCCAAATTCCAAGTCCCGCCCCTCCGTTCGCACGCTTCTAAATCCTTATGGTAAGCCCCGCCCACTCGGTTCCCACGCTTCCAAATGTCCAACTGACATCGAACTGCTCCTCTGTCAATCCGAGGAATTTCCTGACGAGATACATCTTCGCATCGTCGTCGTATTCCTCGCCACGGATTCGATACTTGAGCGTCCAATTCGCCTGGAAAGGAGATGTGATAAAAGTGAGAATTAATAATTAATTATTTTCTTTTTTTTATAAAAAAAGTAAAATATAAGCTTAAAGTATTCGGGTACTACTATTGATGCCATATTACGATTACAACATCAAACACTCTTCTCATATTACGTGCGTGTCTCGAAAATCAAATAAATCAAAGAATAAGATACCTGCCACTTGAGGTACACATATAGGGTGTATGGTAGCAGAATGATCTGCACGATGAGGATGTTGTAGATGGATGGAGGCTTGTAGCCGCCGCTGTAAGGAAACGATATACTTAAGAGAGCTTCTCTGTAAGAGTCGAGCATGCGCTTAAGGCAGCCTGCCCCGGGAAAATTGTTTTCGAATTCATTAACGGAAAACATTTTGCTTATACAACTCGACCCGCTCTATTTAATGAGATT
This sequence comes from Allodiplogaster sudhausi, assembly GCA_945643635.1. NCBI lineage: Eukaryota > Metazoa > Nematoda > Chromadorea > Rhabditida > Diplogasteridae > Allodiplogaster > Allodiplogaster sudhausi. The sequence goes on from CALZFC010000140.1 coordinate 394,404, forward strand.
AATTCCATCATCATCCGATTTATTCCCTTCGGGATACGCTACCGTAACCCTGAAAATTCATTGAGCCATATATCCGTCCAAAGTCTGTTTTGAGAAACTATCTACATATCATTCAATAGCATTTCGAAAGCTCTTCAAATTTCATCTAGGAACATGTTTTACGAAAATTGTATTTTGGCCGAGAAAATTGGCGTTAAATTATTTGAAGGGTCGACACAGCAATTTATGGTCGAAAGAGAAAGAAAGAGCGTGAAATTTGCTATCACGTAATCACCATTCAAGAAAAATCCGAGCGTACCAATTTTTGCTATGACGCGAGTAATGCGCGCGAGTCGGTCAAAATGGCACATTTTCTTCCGCCGAGGCACCGTGCAAGCGCATTCATCGATCCATAACTAGGCTCAATGTTAATATTACAAAATCGTTAGCATATCATCTAAGAGCTCTCACAGAGATCTTCAAATACCACATACATACTTTTATTGAAAAGTTTATATTTCTATGGAAAATTTCGTTCTGTAGTATAAGAAGGCTTTAAAAACTACGTTACTAACATTTCCGCACTTCCAAACATACATCATAAGAAAGAGCGTGAAATTTGCTACAAGATAGATCCCTTTCAATAAACTTTCAAGCCTATAATGTTTTGTTATAAGTCATAAGAGTAGGTAAAGTAGCGTCACTGTCCTTTCGCCCAAGAATTTCATTGTTTAGGTTATTCGAATTGGAATATTCCAATATTTTTTTCCATTGAAGAATTGTGCTAAGCTGATGCCCAATTCTTATCACTTATAACAAAACATTATAGACTTGAAATTTTATTGAAAGGGGTTCATCTTGTAGCAAAGTTCACGCTCTTTCTTATGATGTATGTTTGGAAGTGCGGAAATTTTAGTAAAATAGTTTTTAAAGCCTTCTTATAGTACAGAACGAAATTTTCCATAGAAATATAAACTTTTCAATAAAAGTTTGTATGTAGCATTTGAAGATCTCTGTGAGAGCTCTTAGATGATATGCTAACGATTTTGTAATATTAACATTGAGCGTAGTTATGGATCGATGAATGCGCTTGCACGGTGCCTTGGCGGCCGAAAATGTGCCATTTTGACCGACTCGCGCGCATTACTCGCGTCATAGCAAAAATTGGTACGCTCGGATTTTTCTTGAATGGTGATTACTTGATAGCAAATTTCACGCTCTTTCTTTCTATCTTGGTCCCAGAGTGTAGAAATGACCATAAATTGCTGTGTCGACAATTCAAATAATTTAACGCCAATTTTCTCGGTCAAAATAAAATTTTCCTAAAACATGTTCCTAGATGAAATTTGAAGAGCTTTCGAAATGCTATTGAATGATATGTACATCGTTTCTCAAAACAGATTTTGAACGGATTTATGGCTCAATGAATTTTCAGGGTTACGGGAGTGTATCCCGAAGGGAAAAAATCGGATGATGATGAAATTAGTCTCATTAAATAGAGCGGGTCGAGTTGTATAAGCAAAATGTTTTCCGTTAATGAATTCGAAAACAATTTTCCCGGGGCAGGCTGCGCTCGAAGCTTTCGGACATGCTCTCTTAAGAGAGAGAGGAGAGAGGAGAGAGGAGAGAGGAGAGAGGAGAGAGGAGAGAGGAGAGAGGAGAGAGGAGAGAGGAGAGAGGAGAGAGGAGAGAGGAGAGAGGAGAGAGGAGAGAGGAGAGAGGAGAGAGGAGAGAGGAGAGAGGAGAGAGGAGAGAGAGAGAGAGAGAGAGAGAGAGAGAGAGAGAGAGAGAAAGAGCGTCCCAAGCTCCGCCCCTCGGTTTCACGTCATTATATTTTGAGCCAATTCAAACAATTTAGACGAACTTTGTAAATATTAGGGGAAAAAAAATATTTTCATAGAGCAATCAAATCCAAATTGATCCGCACAAAAAAAAACGGAAAAGCTCCGTTCGTGTTACTTCTGGTACATTATTTACTTCCTAAGTTAGTTCGCTAGTTACACTTTCAAATAAAGAGAAACAAATCTCGCACCGAACATCCATATTTTCTTCGACAATCGAACGAATTACTGCCTCGTTGTCTCGGCCCTTCACCTTCTTCAGCTTGCCCTTAATATTGAAGGCAAAAATTGTAAAACGTATTAAGGATCATTGCAATTATAACATAGCAAGCAGCATTATAAAAAAAATAAGGCATAAATCATTTCGTTGAATTAAAAATTTAATTTACAAAAATGTTAATTTAATAGAAAAAAATAAAACAACAAAAAGAATAACAACAGATGACAAACATTCTTATCCTGGTCAAGTTGTTTTCGCTGGACTCCGATTTCGATGGCCTTGTGACGGAATTTGCCGGTCAAATGAACGGAGCGCAGGACTTGCTCGTACTTTTGTTTCGCCGAGATGTACTGTAATGATATAAAAAAAATGTGTACAGTAATAAATTGAGTGCATTCTTACTGCAATCGATTCGCGTCTTTTTTTTTTTGCAAGAATTAACAGAACTTCTTCCCTACTATTAGTAATAAGAAAATGAAGGTATATTTAAAAAAAATGCGTTGGAATGTGTTACTTACTCATGTACGATTGGGGAGGGAGGCAAGAAATACATCAACTTTTCTAATACCTGAATGGTCGAGATGAGCAAAAGCGTAGCGAGAACGACTGGCCAGACATCAACCTGGAAAAGGAAAAAAAAAATTTATTTATTATTTCGCATTTCTCCAGTGCTTTATCATTTAACCAATATTATAGAATGAAAAAAACTACAATCTTTCCTGCTAGTATAAATCCTTCCAGTATACAACGCATTATACATATATCTACTGTAGTCGCAAATGCCACGAGCCGATTTCTTGTTGTTGTTGACGATGCTCGGGCCTCGTTAATCTCTTGTGTTCACTCATTCTTCAAATGCTTTCATCTCTCTCTCTCTCTCACCTTAACAATGGCTCTTCTCCTGTAGTACTGATAGTAGTTGTAGAATCGCTCCTCTGGATGGTCCAGATAGTAGTCGTACTCGGTCCGAGTCTCGTTATCCTTCAGTGTCTCGTACGCAGTAGCGACGACGCGGAAGCGTTCTTCCGCATCCTCTTTATCATCCTATAATAATATGTAAAGTAAATAATTCTTACAACGTTATAATAGTAAATAATATTACAATGTTATAAGAGAGCACCACTGTTTGGCAGTGTTTAAATAGATCTTCTTACTTTTGAAGGGTCTCCCCACCCCAAAAATAGACAGTAAGAAATAATGAAAACACTCGAAATCCGCTAATGCTCTGCATATTTTATGTCAAAGAAATATGCAAGCTCTCGATTTTAGGTGATGTACCATCAATAGAATCATTCATTGCCAAATTGCAATCGGATATCGAAGGCTAATTCACGAGAGAATGAAAAAATGCACGGAAACACTCTGAATTTCTCTCTCCGTCTCTGCCTCTCTCTCTCTCTTTCTTTCCCTCTCTCTCTCTCTCTCACTCTCTCTCTCACCTTTGTCTTGTATCGATCCGGATGGTACTTCTTGGCGAGTGTGCGATAGATCTTGGACAGGGAACTCCGATCAAACTGTTCCCTGTCAATCTCGAGGACATCATAGCAGTTCTCCATGCCGCAGTAGAGCTCGGGCGCGAAGCCGACCGCTTCGGCGGAAGGGAGCAAGAGAAGAATGGCGGAGAAGAGGAGCAAGGGGAGCGAGTGCATAGCCTGCAATGGAATACTCTGGAGAATAGATTTTAAATCAATTCTAATACTTGTATTACAGGCTAATTTACCAAAAGGTCATTCAAAATCGCGTCATAAGAAAAATAAAGAGAACCACAGTTAGCGAAGAATTAACTCAGATGGGAATTTGCTTATTATAAATAAAATATAAACAATAGCTATAAATAAAAAGGATTCTTTGGGAAAGAAAGGGATAAGGGTATGCAAGCCTAAGAGATTATGTTCAAAAAGAGAGAACATCCAGCAAACGCGCCTCCTTGACGATAAACGAGACTGGAAAATGGGGGGGATAAAGGGGGATAAATCGAAGAGGGAGAAAGCAGATCCACTTCAATTCAATGAACAAAAAGAAAAAAGTGAGCAAAGGCCTGAATCGACAGAGAGCTGACAACATGGCATCATGGCATGTAAAACGACGACGAGAACTGCACAGACAAGACACGGGAAAGACGAAGAAGGAAAACAATGGGAAAGGGCGGCAGGCGAAAAAAAAGAGCAAGAAAACACGAGAGAAAAGCAAACTTTAGGCCAGCCAAAACTGGAAAACAGAATAAAAATGCCATGTTGCAGACGCGTGATTTATGTGATCCGATTGGAATTAACTTACGAATATTTCAAACTAAAAGAAAACAAACTGCTAACGTATACAAAATTGTGTACTAGCACACCGAAATTGGGCATGAATTACTTTTTAAATTTCACACTAGATATTTTTTTCTAACCATGATAACTCGTTTGTTTGTTCATGTTCTCGTAACTACTAGGCGCAAAATTATGCAATTCGCGTTTATTGATATTAACTGCCGGTTAAATCACGACTTTCGCTTTTTAGATGAATAGATTTTTTTTGCGCGACGTTAAGATTTATAATGAAGTAATTGAGCTAATTTGGCTTGTTTATTGCGGTTATATTATTTCTTTTTGCAAGCAGTTTAACCGCGTAAAACTAAGGAACGAGGATTGGCAAGGATTGAATGAAACCATTTTCCTCGAGAAACGCATCCAAACTGCCCGCTGTTGCGAAAGCGAGAATGCGCTTGTTTTCTGACGTCCTCGAACATGTTTCTGGAGAGGGAGAGAGAGAGAAGAGAGATAGAGAAGAGAGAGATAAAAGAGAGAACGAGAAGAGAGAGAGAATGTTCTCTCACGCTCCGGGTGGGGATTTCCCGCCTCCTGGACGAGTTTTTCTCTTTCGTCATTCGCTTGTTTTGTAGTCTGTTTAGATCTATCGCCAAAGTGTTCTCGGATATCTTCTCCTTCTTCCAATCCCCTGTCTGAAGCTTTATCCGTTTGCAAATCGCTTTGTAAACAACAAGCCGCAAGAAGACAACACAAACTCTTCTTCCGCCTTCTCTCGCTCCCCTCTCATATTTCTTATTTCCACTTAACTTCTCACATTACTACCTGCGCGGTGAAGGGAAAGCAACAACTTCTATAATAGTTCTGGCATTTTGTGAAAGTAAATATTTCTATTCCCTTAAGGGCAACTAAATTGCACTTAGTATGAACTATGATATTTGCTTTTTTTCCCCTGTTTGTATGCGTATTTGTGTGTGCGTCTGGTTGGTTCAGTGTTGAGAGAGAGAGAGACATGAGAAAGAATGAAAGAAAGAATGAAAGAAAGAAAATGAGAGAAAGAGAAAGAAGAACGGAATTGCCCCCTTTCTCTTCTTCTCTGTCGCGTTGGCATCGTGGCAAGAGCCATGTCACCAAATGCGTCGTCATCAGAAATAAGCAACTTTGCACTATTCGAGAGAGAGAGAGAAACGGGTCTTCATTTCCATAGAATTGCCGGGTGATATAAGGTTGTTCCTTGAGGAAGCCTTTTTCTAAAGGAAAGGCGCCTGAAGAGTTAGACTAGTTTTTTTATAGTCTAGCACAGTTTTTTTACACAATTAAAATTGCCTCGTACGGATTTGCTTTCAACGGACTTGAGCTTAGTTGACAAATTGACACTAAAACATTATTTTATTCGATGATAATTATTCGTTGCTTACGCGAATCGAGTGCTAGCACTTTGCGAAAATCGTTGATTATTCCTTCTGCTGTGGTTTCCGTGTTTGATCGATGATTTTTTTTGAATTCTCACATTTGAAATGTTTACCTTTTTTTTGTTCCAGAATGAAGGCCTTAATTCTGGTTGGCGGGTACGGAACACGTCTTCGGCCTCTTACGCTAACGCAGCCTAAGGTAAGGAATAAGTAGTGATTAGATTAGGAAGGCTAAGTTTAAGTTTTTAAGGTTAGGTTAAACAGTATTCAAACTCTAAGTTAATGGAATAAGTGATTTGTTTCTCTTTCTATACTCTCACAATCTTCTTACGTACCGTCTTTCTCCATAAATAAAATGTCTACAAAGAAAGAGGAAGAAGAAGAAGAAAAAAAGAATATATTTATTAATATCTCTTTTTAACCTCCATTTCTTCAGCCACTTGTCGAGTTCGCGAATCAGCCAATGATGCTGCATCAGATGGAAGCTCTCGCCAAAGTGGGCGTGACCGCAGTCGTACTCGCAGTCAGGTGAGGAAAGGCGGGAAGGAATATTTTTTGAATTTTTTTTAAATATGAAGTGGGAAAATATAATAGCTAACCTAATGCCTTCTAACAGTGCGCAACATTAATGAGAGATATTTGGATATTTGTTAGCCATCTCGATTTACAATGACTGAGACTTAAAATAACAATGTGATTATATTTTAAAGACAAATTATAGCAATAGGATAGTGCTTTAATCGGAAAGAATACCTTGGTACTCTCGGAAGGCCTAAAATCGTAGTGGGTATGTAAAATAGACGGCGCCTATTAAACCCAGATTTCTACTAAACCCAGATTTCTATTAAACCCAAATCCTGATTTCTGTTAAACCCAGATTTCTATTAAACCAGATTTATCTTAAACCGAGATTTCTACTAAACCCAGATTTCAGTTACAAGGCCGAGCAGCTCGAGCAGGAGATGCAGTCGCACGCGGCACGCCTCGGCATCACGCTTCACTTCTCGCTCGAAGAAGAGCCACTCGGGACGGCGGGGCCGATCGCACTTGCAAGGTTTGGAATCATTGCTTTCCAATCTACCTTTTGATATGTGTGTTACGAAAAATCCGCCACATCTAGGGTGCATACAATTTGAGAAATACTTGAAAAATTTAGTTGTTATACCAGAATTTTTGTTTTGCAGGGACTACCTCGATGGCGAAGAGCCCTTTTTCGTCCTCAACAGTGATGTCATCTGTGATTTTCCTTTCAAGGTTTCTTTTTCTTTTTAAATTTGAATGTTTCAGGGACGCCTAATGATTACATGATTTATAGTACTCTAATGGAAATATTTAAAAAATACCGGATTTTCATGTTGATTTATTTGAAAAAAAATAGCAATTAGATTATATTTCAAAATTTTAATATTTTGGATCCTATATAACTATAAGAGGAGTGATAATTTACCTTTTTTAAAGATAACCTTTGAGGATCGATTTTCTATGAAATAGCTGACTTTTATTTTAGGAAATGATTGACTTTCACCGACAGCACAATGGAGTTGCGACGATTGCAGTGACCGAGGTTATAGAAATAAAATGTAAATAAAAAAAGGCATTTTATTTAAAATCTATCTATGACTTCATAACCATATTTATCCTTCATAAAAGAATAAGTAAAAAAAACACCATATAATTGTGATTTTTTTTTGACATTTTTGTCATTTGTTGTCTCCAATTTGTAATGCAATGAGGAAGAAAAAAAAGGAGAGAATTATTCAAGGTGACCGAGCCGAGCAAGTACGGTGTTGTCGTGTTCAACGAGGGCACAGGACTGGTTGCCGACTTTGTGGAGAAGCCGCAAGAGTGAGTTTTGAAGAGGAAGGGAAAGAAACAATGATGGGTAGAGTGCCGTGGAATAGGTGGTTATTTAAAAAAAAGAGAGGGAGAGAGAGAAGAAGAGAGTTGATGATTAGAGAGAGAGAGAGGAGAGAGAGTTGATGATTAGAGAGAAAGAGAGCAGAGAGAGAGAGAGAGTTGATGATTAGAGAGCTAAGAGAGAGAGAGAGAAAGAGAGAGATAATCGTAATCATCGAAGGTAAAGTGTGTTTGTGTCAGATTCGTGGGGAACAAGATCAACGCCGGCCTTTACGTGCTATCGCCTCGTGTCTTCGAGAGAATCAAGCTGCAACCGATGAGCATTGAGAAAGAGGTATTTAATTATTGATTTTATTTAATAATTTTAATTGGTGATTTTAATTAGCTTATTAATTTGTAAACTTGGTTACATCATACAAAACGTTTTGTCTAATTCTTTTACTACTATTATAGATATAATTATTAACTATGACTTATCTATGTATGCAAGTTTAACTATTATATATCTTGAGTGGTAAAGTAATCGTGTTAAAAAAAAGTTTCCTAGGTATTCCCAGTGATTGCTGAGCAGAAGCAACTTTTCGCTTTCGTCCTCCGTGGGTTCTGGATGGATGTTGGACAGCCACGAGACTTTCTTACTGGTAATTCAAAAAAACAATTTTTTTTTTGGACATATTTTTTTTCTGATTTCGTCAATGTCTTGTTTATGGAGTTTCCTCCAATTAAATCGTACTAACTTGAGATGATAACATGAAAAAGAGAAGCGCCAGATTGGTCTAAAGATTCTAAAGAAGTTTCCGTTAAATTTCGTAGTAGTAAGTTGATTACTGTAACTGTGATTACTGTAACTTGTAAGGGGTTTATTATTGTAAATGTGTATATGCTGAATACTGTAACGCGTAACCTAACTTGATTACTGTAACATACTATATCCCTTTTCTAGGAACATCGCTGTATCTCAAGCACGTCCGCGAGACGCAGCCGGCTCTCCTCGCAGAAGGCGCGAACATTGTCGGCAACGTTCTCATCGACCCCTCGGCCACCGTCGACCCGAACAGCAAGATTGGCCCGGATGTGGTAAGAATATTTCTTTATATGTTTAAAACAATCTTTTTAAAAAATATATCTTTAATTAAAAAAAAATTGTTAAAAAAAGATTAAGCTTAAATAAACTATAGTGCTTCAATTCCATGTCTCGATAGTACAGGCCATTTCGGTGTGTGCCTACAGTACTGCCTATTTCGGTGTAATTACATTACTACCATTTTCAATATATACCTATATATAGTATTGCTAATTTCGGTGTGCCTACAGTACAACTAAATTTTAGTGTGCCTACAGTATACCAACTCTTCTTACAGGTTATCGGCGCCCGTGTCCAAGTGGAGAGCGGAGTGCGACTGAAGCGCTGCACGGTGCTAGCAGACTCGACCGTGCGCATCCACAGCTGGATCGACCGATCGATCGTTGGGAGGAAGTGTGCGATCGGTGGGTATCTTCAATCATAGAGCGGGTGGTGCTACCCACCCCGACCAGGAGTGGTACTATGGTACCACCCCTTTGGTCTGGCTGGATAGCACCACCTCTTCTATGATTGAAGATAGCACCACCTCTTATCTTACTTTGTAGTACCATCCCCTCGTCAGCCTGCTTCGGCTGGATAGCACCACCCCTTCTCTGATTGAAGATAGCACCACTCCTAGACTTTATGCCCTTTTTCGTTTAGCTTTTTCTGCTCTCTCTCTCTCTCCCACGCATGTTTGTTTCTCTTCCCCAAGTCATTTCTCTCCTCACTCTTCTTCTGCAAACGAATAACGTAAACAAAGCTCAGCGTATATGATACTCTTCAGTGCAGCATTTTCTCTTCCGCTTCCTCCCTTATCACTGACTGATCTGTCCTTCCTGTTCCTTTTGCCACATATCCAAAACCCAACCATTCTAGGTCGCTGGGTCCGCATCGACAACACTTCCGTCCTGGGAGATGACGTCGTTGTCCACGACGAACTGTACCTGAACGGGGCGCGCGTCCTGCCTCACAAGGCCATCTCTGGCAATGTGCCAGAACCGGATATAATCATGTGAGAAGGGGCCCTATTCTACCCCCAATCATGTGAGAGGGGGCCCTACTCCGCCCCAATCATGTGAGAATGGGCCCTATTCTACCCCCAATCATGTGAGAGGGGGCCGTACTCCCCCCCCCCCCAGTCATGTGATAAAGGGCCCAACTCTACCCCCAATCATGTGAGAGGGGGCCGTACTTCCCCCGTCCAGTCATGTGATAAAGGGCCCAACTCTACCCCCATTCTACAACTTAGACCACTCTCCAACCTAGACCACTCTCCAAGTTAGAGCTTAAAACTCAGGGGACGAGAGGATTTAGACAAGGGTCTATCTTCCTATCATGTCTCACATAATTAAATATTTTATATAAGATTTATAAAATATCGTTTAATTTCCTTGGGACAATTAAAACTCTATATATATCTTTTCAAGCGCCAAAGGCTTTCAAAATACCAAATTATATGGTGGTGATTCAGGGTTTTGTCCTGGCTATTGACCTTGATGAATACGTACATTGTCCCCGAGTCTGTGATTTAAAGATATCTTTATTCCTGCCGAGACTTTTTTTATTTGTTAGTCTTTTTACTATGTATAATGCAGCGACACAGTGCCTACTAATGTCTTTTTTTTATTCGCGCTGTCTTTTTTTTTAAATTCATGCCTTTCTTGTAGGAGTAATTATTTTATATATAGGGAATGGTTTTAAAAAAAACAGAAATTAACTCGCTAAAAAGCGCAAAGACTGTGTTTTTTTCCCATTGTGATAACAATTCCAGCCAGTATATCGATCGCCCTTTCTTGCTCTTCTTTTATTAAGCTGCCTCGTTTCTCAGCGCCTTGCTAAAACCTTTTTTATCTATATAAATTTATTCCTAATAATATAGAATTATATTATATTCAACAGATAATACCCTTTTCTATGTACATACACAAATAATAGGGCTTTTTCTTTTCAGAGGTAAATGCAAAGAATTCTATTAACTCGCTATTTATATGTAAGTCCTTTTTCTTAATAAGTAATGTTTCGTCGCTAGTCTTGCTACACCTTTTCCATTGTGATAATAGCGAAATGCCGGCTGGTATAGTGCCAGAATGTTCAAGTATATTCTTTTTTCTTCATCTTCTTTATATTTATTTCTAACTTATGCGCCTGAATTGCAAGAAGAAGACGAAGATATTTTATACGAATAATAAAGAATGTTTTTTTTCTGGAACTGTGTTTTCCTCAGTAACATTAAAGGAATTGCGCTGTTTGTGGCAGCAAGTAAGAATATCTGTCATCTGGATACAGTAGATACGGTAGCGGGATACTGTACTTCTGAAGCGCACCGCTTTCTCCGCATAACTAATTTGCGTAATTAATTGCAAGCTACTTTCCATGTTCTTTCGCCTTCCATCGGCTCTTTTCCTCGTTCATTGTCTCTCGATCCCTTTCAGTTTCTCGCGCTCTCTATATCTCTCTGTCTCTCTATCTCTCTTTCTCTATCTCTCTATCTCTCTATCTCTCTCTCATATCTCTCTGTCGCTCTCAGTTTCTCTTCATCTGTTCAAGAAGGGAAAAAAGTAGCATCTATGACGTCATTATTTTAACTTTACATTCACAAATTCATAGCACAGATTGGATGATTGCAATGGCGACCCGGCGGGAAGTTTGAATCGATCGATATCTGTTGTATTCGATCGATGACGTCATCGTCAATGATCATGGATGGAATGACGACATCCTCTTCAATTGCCTCAGGCATGGATGATGACGAACTCTTCCTGGACATTGAAAGCGTCTCCTCAGCGCCCACGTACTCACTCGACGAAGTGCTCCGAGATGTCAGTTAAAGGCGGCCAAAAACTCACGTTTGAATTTGCGCCATTTTCCCTGAGACGCAAAGGAAAATGGCGCGAATTCAAATGCGAGTTTCCAAGATGTCAGTTTTGGGGTGCAAAGTGCCCCCCCCCCCTCCTCAAGGAGGTGGGGGAAGGGTGAAGGGTTTTGAATCTATCGACGTCGATATATAAATGCTGCCGATATCGCTTTATGAATTCTGTACACTTCCTTTTGGCGCATCGCTTTTCTTGTGTATTTCTAAAGATTATGCTCCATGATGCCAATTGAGTTGGAAGGGAGTGACCGGAACGAAGTGTAGAATCAATCAATATCGCTTATAAATGCAACCGATCTTTTGGTTAAGCTTACCTTTTTTTTAAAAAATATTATTTTGAATTGTTCTACCGTTATGGTATATCGTTTGTTTTTTTATTAGTTAACAATCCCAATGAAGTAGTTTTAAATAAGGAAAAAGAAGTATTCCAGAGTGCATGGGACGTGAATGGCTCGTACGTCTCTCAGCTTCTTCTCCTGCCTCCCGAAGACGCGTCAGACTCGCTGCTGGTCGCGACCGCCGGAGGAGGCGGTGCGGGAGGAGGAATGACGACGGGCAGAGGAGGAGGCGGAGGGCCACCGACACCGCCCCCGCCACTGCCAGCTGAGGAGTGCGCGTACCGGCAGGATTGCCCGGTCAGGGCGAGGACGCTAGGTGGGTGGTAGTAGGGCCCACTCTAGAAATGTGACATACTCCATCCCCACCCTCCTATTGTTCGTAATGATATAGGATTATTATTAAAAGTAGACACTGAGATTTAAAATGAAATATCGCTAAAGAAATTTTAGTTTTTTTTAATGAATAAGAAGATATTATAATTTTAATTTCATTATTTTATGATGAAATAATTTTAGAAGCCGATTTTACGAAAGTTCGCCTAAAAAATACTATATTGAAAATATATTTTAGAAGCGATTTCTCATCAAATAGCCGCGCTGATCGCGCGAGCCGGCCGCCCGATCGCACTCCACGTACGCGCAGGAAAGATGGTCGTGGCCACGTCGAGAGGATATCTGCTCTTCTTCAACATTACGGTAGGTCTGAGCTGGGCTTGGGATACTGTACTTTTTTAAATCTATCTCTCTCATTGGTTTTTTTCTCTCTCTAATCTTTAGGGGGGTCCTTTGACTAGCTAGCACCACCCCTCGTCTGATTTGATAGCTCCACCCCTGGTCTGATTAGATAACACCACCCCTCGTTTGATTTGATAACACCACCCCTCTGATCGGATAGCACCATCCGTCCTTTGACTGGATAGCACCACCCTTCCTTCGAATGGATAGCACCCTTCTGATTTTTATTCATGGACCCTTCCGAAAATATATGAGTCTAGAAGGAATGTAGACACTGATATTGATGCTAATTTTTACTTAAAATGGTTGTTGTTTCTAATTTCTAGCGCGAGCTTCTGGAGCGCTCCGTGCCGGGCAGTGCAGAGGAGACGGCCGCAGCGGGCACCGCATCATGCGTCGCTTTCTCCAGCGATGGCCGATACGTCGCCGTCGGATACAGCAAGGGACTCGTCAAGGTGGGACGACAATTTATCTTTCCCGCCAAAATGTTTTTGAATTTTGTATTTAAAAAAAACGATTTGGTAGTTGTCTTCTTATGCTGGTAGATAGATCCAGTAAGAATGGTCATTTTAAAGGAGGTCTCCGGCGAATAAAATGTTTCTCGTTTCACACCTTTTTCGCGGAAAAAAATACGATAAAGATAACGATGGGTGTAGTTTATTCAGACGGATTAATGAAATCCTTTGAAAAATAGAATAAAGAGACAAATATGATTTGAAGATGATTTGGTCAAGTCATTTCTATTTTTGTTTATGAAGAAAAGCATTTATGAAGGAATTCATGCTAGAAGACTGTACATCTACATAATCGAATCTCGCAAAAAAAAATCAACCCCAATGAATACCAAGTAAAATCCAAGTGAGCCGAGAACATACAATAAAAGTAAATTATTTCTTGACGAGCTTGAAGCTGCTCGTCTTCCAATCAAAGTCGTCAATGGACAACCCCAATTTCTCCAGTGCTCCCATTCCGAGAACGTTGGCCTCTTCGAAATTTCCCTTGGACATGTAGCACTTGATCACTCTCTTCGGATCCTAGAAAAATGGCCGTAAATTAGTGGAGAAACACAAACGACAATTATTTGTACTTGTAGGCTTAGTCATCGACAAAGTATAAACTGTAAGATAACTCGATATGGAATTAAAAATATCGCAACAACTAACCTGGATTGCACATCCAATACAACTCGGCAACGGATCATCTTCGCGGATAAGAGCCTTAATGGTGTCCTTGGCGAGAAACGAGCAGTTGGAGGCGGTGTTGACGATGAACCAGACGCGGATCGTCGCAGCAGCGGCAAGTCAAGCAGATCATCATGCGCTTGTTCTCGCCGTAGATTATTCCCTCTACCGGAAAAGGCGCCGACGAAAACTCGGCAGGACTCAAATTGACGATTGCTCCAAGCGAGCCGAGCTAAAATGAAGGATAATGAGCGCAAGATGGCCAAAAACCGGCCATAAATCCTAAATAATTCTTGGATTCCGGAGTATTTTTCGGTTTGAAGCGCTAGAAATTAGGCCCGGGCTAGGCCCGGTTCGGGCCCAGATTTTAAATTCAGATGAGGGCCGGGCCCGGGCCAGCCCGCTAATTTATATTAGGCCCGGCCCGTAAAAATCAGCAGCGGGCCGGGCCGGGCCTAAGGCCGGCCCTGGACTGGCTACCTTGAATGAGCGTTCAAGAGCTTTCTCTTGTTTGGCTCTAATTGCTTGAATCGTCTAATTTAATATTAAATACATTACGTCTGAAAACAAATTGGATTTAAATAGCAGATGAATAACGAATGACCTCTTCAAAAGCCTTCTTGTTGATGTCGCGCAACATCATTTCGTGCTCATCAGCTGGAATAGCGAGGCGCTCGAACGCAGCAGGAAACGGCCAATTCACAGGCCAATCCTGTTTGTGAGAAAAGATAAATTAGTGAAGAAATTGATGAAAGACGACATACCTTCACGTCTTCGGTCATTTTTCTTGTTTGATGAATCGAACGTGAAAAGCGGAAACTGAAGAAGAAGATGGAATGAAGCTCAATAAGTTGAAAGACAAAGCTTGAATGCAACATAAAAATGTTTTAACTCAAATAAAGAAAACGTTATCGCATCATGCATCGTGAGTAAACGGCTTGACTTTGCTAGATTTCGAATCAACAGGATAATTAATCGAAAACGAAAACAGCTCCCGCAATCAGAGCGCTTTGAAAATACCTGGGAAGAGAAGCGCGTACTGTAAGCCAAAAATGGCCAGCCCTGGATAAATCTTCCGCATCTGAGATAACGCGGTTCAAACTTGATTTTGAGTAGTACAGCGAAACGTTCGCCGGAGACTTTGTTTAAGCCAATGATAAAATTGTATATATATTATATGTATATATATATGTATATATATATATATATTATATTATATATGTATAAGTTAATTAATTAAGTCGTTTATTTAAGTTGATAGACGTGGCAAAGGGCGCCGTCGTCCTGAGCACTGAGCGCGTTGTCCAGATTGACCATGGCGTCCTCCAAGTCGGGTTCCTCAAAAGGTACGCTTTACGAGACACTATATAAATAAATTTATATATATATATTATATTTATTTATTTATTTAAAAAAAATTCTATCTTTTAATCGGGACTCTTCTCGACTTTGAATCGAATATTTTGTGGACTTATTTCTTGCTCGACAGAATTTCAATATATACCCTAACCCAAATTTGCCATTGTCTTAATGTATTTTGAAAATCAGAAGAATAGCAAAATAAATCTAGACAAAACATCTGTCCACCCGGTTTAATAAAATCATCCATATCGATTGCATGCAAAATTTTTTGAGTTCTCTAGAAGGCTGTGAAGAAAAGCCACAGTCGAGTTCCCACTCGAATGGGGAGGGGTAGTGGATACAAGGCCCGAAAAAAAGTTGTAGGTTATGGCTCGAGGAGATCCAAAATTAGGGCGCGTCTGTAAATTCGACAATAAATTTTTGCTTCCTCTGTTAGACAGGAGAAAGGAATCTTAATCTTATAAATTCTGTTAGAAAAGCAGTTGTCTCATTACAGTAGTCGAATCCAGCTTCTCATTACAGTAACCGAACCCTGATCGTGTTGGATAGCGGCGGTTCTGTGTTTGAAGTTCGACTGAGAAGACGTATTGCAGGCGTGCGACGGAATGAGGAGGTTTTTTTAACCTTTCAGAGTTAGAACTTTTCACTATGAATTTCATATTTTCTTGCTCTTCTCTTTTTTTCTCTTCAGGTCTGCAGGTTTGCTTTCGCTTCATCGTAATCAGCTTTCCTTCTTTTATCCTCTGGGATTTCTAAATTTCTTTAAAAAAAAACCTTTAAGAAAAGAGATGAAAATAAGACAATCGTCTCTCTCTCTCTCTCTCTCTCTCTCTCTCTCTCTCTTTCTGTCATCTCTCTTTCTATCTTCTCCTTATGAATTCCTTGTCCTCCTTAGAGCCACTGCGTCTTCTCTGGTTGCAACGGCGAAGTTGTCTACATCCATGCAGTTATTCAGTCGCAGTTGCTTCTTCTAGTCTCACTCACAAAGGTTTGGAATGAATAATATAGTTAAAAAATAAAAATAACGTATAAAAATGTGAATTAATAAAAAAAACTAGAGTGTAAAATATTAAATGTATAATATTACACATATTAAGGCAAAGTATTTAGAAGAATACTCATGTTTTAGTGCTTATTTTCATAATTATATATTTTTTTTGATAATTTTTAATGCACTTCTAACAGTTGGTAGATAGGTGGGTGAGAAGATAGCGAGAGTGAGAGAGAGAGAGGGAGCCAGAGAAAGAGGGAGAGAGAGTGTGAGACAGCGGGCGAGAGAGAAAGAGAGAGAGGGAGAGAGAGAACTAGACGAAAGATTGAGAGTGAGAGAGGGAGTAGAGAGAGAGACAGAGGGAGTTGAGAGAGAGAGACAGAGGGAGTTGACAGAGAGAGAGAGAGAGAGATAGAGAGAGTACACATTTAAGGTGCTTCTCGTGTCTACAACACGCGGCGGTCGAGTTCTCTGCGCTTTCCCAACTCGTGGCCCGCCAGAAGCGCCTCCCCTTGTCGACTGTGTAATCCAGGTATATTTGTATTTAGAAGAAGTAAGTTTTAAAAAGAGGAAATAAAACAATATTCATATATGTATTTAAAAAAATATATATGTTTATATATATATATATATATATATATAAATATACATAATATTTATATATATTGAAGACACTAGTTTTAAGATACTGTTAAAAAAGATTAGCTAATTATACAATATCAATAGTTTAAAAAAAATGCTCCTTAAAAGGAAAGACTGATATGTACATGTGGTTCGAATTTCATCGCATTAGGCTTAAGTCGAATGCTACATTGCAGTAAACGATGGTTGTTCGTGATGGGTCTAATTGAAAGCTGAATCTTAAAGATTGTCTTCATATGAGAAACATTTGAATTCTTTTGTTCTCAAAATAAAGGAGAGTGAATAGAAAACTTCTCTCTCTCTCTCTCTCTCTATCGCTCTCTCTCTCTATCGCTCTCCTCTCTCTCCTCTCTCTCTCTCTCTCTCTATCGCTCTCTCTCTCTATCGCTCTCCTCTCTCTCCTCTCTCTCTCTTCTCTCCTCTCTTCTCTCTCGCTCTCTCTCTCTCTCTCTATCGCTCTCCTCTCTCTCTCTTTCTCTCTCTCTTCTCTCTCGCTCTCTCTCTCTCTCTCCCCCTCCCTCTCACCCTCTCTCTCTCTGTTTCTCTTTATCTTCTCTCTCTCTCCTCTCTCTCTCTTCTCTCCTCTCTTCTCTCTCTCTCTCTCTTTTCTCTCTTCTCTCCTCTCTTCTCTCTCTCTCTCTATCTCTATCGCTCTCCTCTCTCTCTCTTTCTCTCTCTCTTCTCTCTCTCCCCCTCCCTCTCACCCTCTCTCTCTCTGTTTCTCTTTATCTTCTGTCTCTCTCTCACTCTCTCTCTCTCTCGCTCTTTCTCTCTCGCTCTCTCGGTCTCTCACTCTCTGCAGGCTGCCGATACTCTCGACATCTGCGTTGCGCGTGGTGATCAGTTGCTCGTCTACCGAGTCAACCCTTCGCGATTCGTGCACGGAGGAGGAAATGGTGGTGGTGGTGGAGAGGGAGGGGGAGGCAGCAAGAAGAAGCAGCCCCCCGCCAGAATATACAGGACCATCTTTGTGGGGTATAGTTGTTTTTTTTCATTTATATTTTTATAAATCAGGTATGTTATATAATTTTTTACTTATAAATATTTAACTGGCATCAGATAACGCACTCACTTGTGAGAGCATATTGTTTTGGTGCGATCAAGTTTTCTTCTTCTTGTCTCACTTGTAGTCTTTTGTTTCCTTTAGCGAAAATCTGTATAATTTACATTGTTGCGATAGAGAATTTGGAATTATACAACTCAAGAAAGACTTTTTGAACATTATTTTACTTTGCAGATTTCTATCTTTTATCGTTAATAATTAGAATTTTTTTTTCTAAATCCACGGGTTTAATTATAAAAGACAAAAGAAGTCATACTTTAATTCATGACACTATAATTATGACACTATAATTCAAAATGTAAATTGTTATTCATTTAGGAACAAGCATCCACTCGTGCAACTACGATGGCAGAATCGTACGCTAATCTCACTTATTGATTCGCAGGTTTATTTATTTATTTATTTATTTTAAACATCATTTAACCTTTTTCTTCTTTCTTCTATAAAATTATTTCCAAACCACTAACAGATCAAAAATAAGTTTTTTTTAAATGCAATAAATACAAGTAAAGCTTTTTATTGTATGAAAGAAAAAATTCAAATAGGCATTTTTTTAAAGCAAAAAAAAAGTTAAAAAAAAAGTATATAAGAAAACTTCCAAGGATAACTTGTACGCGGTGGACACTTCAACATGCGCAATCTATCCGGGCGCTGACGGAGTGGATGGGCGTGTCCAAGTCGTCTTTGGCACTGCTGACTTCAAGGTTTGATCTGTGACTTTTTCCGGTTACTGTAATCGTATGAGTGGAGTTGAACGATAATGTTTATTCAACAAAAAAATATAGGTAAAAAAATATATATATATAGAGAGAGAGAGAGAAGATCCGAGATGGAGGAGAAGATAATGGAAAACGTTACAACTAGAGATAATTGAGTTGTTTTGTGCCACCACAGAAATGACGTCGATTTTGAATAAGATATCTGATTAAAGTTGCACAGAGTAAATATTCGAGAGATAGAGAGAATATATAGCTTTGCCTGTCAAAACAACTGCTAAAATAAATGATATAAATTAAAAGTAAAATTAATGATATAAAATAAAAGTAAGTAAACTAAAAAAAAAGATTAAATACTCCTCAGGGCCTCGCATGCGGCGGCAACGTCTCGGCGGCGATGCGTTGTGTCGCCGAGAACGCAGCGTACCAAAGTGTCGCGAGGGATACGGTAGTCGGCGGAGCTGCTTATGTACTGGGTACGGTAGCTGGACTAGAGACACGGTAGCTGGAGCAGGGGTAAAAAGGGACTGTCTCTTTGACAGACCCACACCCTAATTTTCAGTAACATTTAGGCAAAAACAGCTGAACATCCCTGGTTTCAGGGCCCAATAGCTCCTTCCCCACCCTAATGTTCGGGGTCCTCAACAGAGGTTTTTATTCCCTGAGCTGGAGTAGGCACTGTAGTTGGGCCTGGAAGTAGTCTCCCTAAGAATTGATGCTTCCTACCCGAAGAAGTGAAATTAATTGTTTTTTTTTTAAAATTAATGTTTGGCATTTTGAAGATAAATATTAATATACGAGGAAAAAACTGTTTAAAAAAAGTTTCATTTTTCAAAATAATTTTCACAATTCCTTTTAAATGCAAAATATTCTTTAGGCGACGACGCTGTATTCGAGCTCACAATTATGGACGAGAGGCAGCAACTCGACGCATACGCAGCACGGTAACTGGAGAATTATTCTCGTTTATTTGCTATTTGGTGAATCAGTATTCGATATGATATAATGCTGACTCGCCAAATGGCATTCGGAGTTGCAAGGGACGCAGATATAGAGATTGGGGAGGCAGTGAGAGTTAGAATGAGAGAAATAGAGAGAGTGTGAGAATAAGAGAGATAGAGAGAAAAAAAAAGAATGAGAGAGACAGAGAGAAGAGAGAGAGAGAGAATAGGAAGGAGAGAGAGAGAGAGAGAGAGCGAATAGGAAGGAGAGAGAGAGAGAGAGAGAGAGCGAATAGGAAGGAGAGAGAGAGAGACAAAGAAAAAGAGGGGGAGAGAGAGACAAAGAAAAAGAGTGAGAGAGAGACAGAGAGATAAAGATTGAGGGAGACAATGAGATGCCAAAATGCTCTCTTCCAGCAAAGATGTTGTCTCGCCCTGCCTCTTCCTTCTCGATGTCGTGCAAGGCAGGCTGACTCCACGGGACATGGCGATGCGACCACATTTATGGTGTGTTTGCTACCGTAACCTCGAATCACCGTTTGTGTCATTTACTAATATTCCTCCCCTAACACATTTTCTCCTTCCCAGGCTATCAGACGCAGTCAGAAGGCTCCTCCAGAACACGCTGGACGGCGTGAAGGGTGGCAAGATTGACGAATTGATAGCACATTATAGAGTAAGAGTCATGATTTTTATTGTTTTATATAATTATAACAATTATATTATTATTATTATTAATTTTTATTCTTGATATATCTATTATTATTATTATTATTATTATTATTATTATTATTATTATTTGGTAGTTATAATTTGTGTATTATTTGTTAATATTCCAGAGTCATTATTAATATGCGCAAAAAATTGTTGCATAAATAAGGAGGAAAAGTTAATGAAATCTAAAGCAGCTGATTACAGAAGAACATCAACGTCTTGCTGAAGGTTTGCTTTGGCGCTGAGCTCTTCGATCTGCTCTACGATGAAGTCTATCCTAGGTTGTCAAAAATATGGGTATTTTTTTTTAAATTTTACGTGAATTAATTTAGTATGTTATCTGAAGATGAGCTTTTGCAAAGCAGAAAAAAATTCTTCAAACTCTCATAATTTTCCTTGAAACTGAAATCAGTTATGATTGTCAACTTATATGTTTAAATCGTAAATTTGCGTTCCTTTCTTTTTTTTACCACTAAAACTTTTCTTTCTTTAAAGACTGGAAAAGGACTCGCTCTCGAAGTCGATTGTGCTTGACTTTCTGGATGACTACGTCCTCGATGGCTTCCTCGAGTCGCCGCCACCGACGATTGTCTCCGACTATTTGGGTCTAATAATATATGAATTGTTATTTATAGGAGTCTAATATGATAGGATTTATATATGTATTTTTTGTATATATTTTTCAAATGCAATTTTTTCATATTAATTTTGCTACATATATGGTTTTATTTGTCTTTTACTTATTTTGTTTTAATATTCGAAAAAAGAAGCCAGGATTCTCTCATTTACATTTGACATCGATCTCATTGTAGGCCATTTAATCGCCGAGGGACACCACTCGCAGCTGCAGCTCGCAGTTGTGCGCATTCCCATCGAATGCATCGATCTGCACAAGGTGTGTGGACGGGTGGGCGGAGCTTAGATCGGATTTTAGTTTCCTGGCAAGGTGCCAAAAATGCTTTGTCGGGACTTTTTTTTCTTTTTGCAAAAAAACACGTCATGATTATCAGGTGATGACAACATGCAGACAATATGGCCTGTACGACGGAGTCATCTACGTCATGAACAGAGCACTCGGCGACTATCTCTCACCGTTGGAGGTTAGAAAGAGGAGAGAGAGAGAGAGAGAGGAAGAGATGGGTATAGAGGAGTGAAGAGAGACAGATGTAGAGATAGGAGAGAGAGAGAGAGGGAGAGGAAAAGAGAAGGAGTTATTTCAGAATTTTTGCTCAGAAATGGTGGGCTGTGGCATTATTGTTGCTCAAATCCTTGACGCTGAGATCATGAGCGGGAGGGAACGGCTGTTTCTTAGTAAGTGAAAAGAGTGTTCTGGATGTCAAAGTTAGTATTTCCAGGAGATGCTGCAGACGGTTGCGCAATTCGCTTCCCGTGACCTTCTCTCTGATCAAGAAGTTGAACAGGGCAACAAGCTCATGTTCTACATTCACTGCTGCTTGGCGGGTACGGCTACGATTGTATTATTTCCTGAATTCGATGTGCTTTATTTAAAAGAAATATATCTTTTTTAATGTACCGTTTTTTTACATTGTCTGAATCCTACCCTACATAAACTATCTCTTATTTAGGCGCAGCATATCCAATCGGCACTCTACCAGAGGATCTCGCTAAGACGGTTCCAATACAGGTGAGAATTTGTTTTGTTTCCTAATCACAAAAAAATAGTATAGTTTGGAAGCTAAAAAAAGAGATTATTTTCATTATAAATACAAGGTCTATCGATGTCTGACGTCCCTGCGAGGCAAGGACGGAATCGTCTCTTCTGCAGTCGGAGAAGAAGGAGACGGAGGTGCAAGAAGAAGAGGAAGCAGCGCTGGCGCATCAACCTATCCCTATCTGAGACTGCTGCTTCTCTTTGATGCTAAACAGGTTGGAGGGAAGATTATATTATACAATATAGCTAACGTATTTGTATTATTATAGTATTTTGTATTTTTTTTGAATTCTCGTTCTGCTAGAGATTTTTTAAACTACATCATTTTAGTATTTTGTATTTTTGAATTCTGTCTAGCTCCGTATCTCAAGTGTAGTCCTTCACCACTTCTTCTGCTCTCTCGCTTTTTCTTTCCTTTCTTTTTCTCCCCCTCTTATTCCCTCACACTCTCTTTCTCTTCGCTCTCCCTCTGTCTCTCTCTCTCTTCTCTCTCTCTCTCTCTCTCTCTCTATCTCTCTCTCTCTCTTCTTTCAGTTTGTTCACGTCGTCTGCACGTGTGCAGATGCACCCGTTTTCCAAGCGGAGAATCGACTACAGCGCCTGGTTGAAGTTGGTTATGTTTTAAAGCTATATGTGTGTAGGTAGAATTCCTTTCTTTCACTGTCTCTCTCTTGTTCTCTTTCTCGCTCACTCTCTCTCTCTCTCTCTCTCTCTCTTCCTGTTTCCCTCCCTCTTTCCGCTCTCTCTCTCTCTCTCACTCTCTTTCTCTACTCTCCAATTCTCTCTCGTTCTCTTTCTCTCTCAACTCCCTCTTTCTCTCTTTCTCCAGCTCGTCGGCTCTCTCTCATCCGAGCTGGCCACCCCTTCTATCCTCGCCGAATTTCTCCGGCTCTCTTCCAATCTCGTCGTCACTGGCCGAATCATTCCGCCAACCGAGAGCGTGCAGCATGTTAGTTTCTTTTTTAATTAATTAATTAATCTAAATAATTAAAATTAATTTAATTGCTGAATAAATTTGTTGTAAAAAAATTGTATTAAACAAATTTTTTTAACAATAGATTGTCAGTACACCATGCTAGAATAACCAATTTATTATTGTAATACCGTACTTTTTGACCAAGTCATATCATTTTATCTCCTCGAAAGAAGGGTTAAGAATTAACCCTGCAAATGAAAACCACCTATTGCAGTTGAAGATGGTTGGTATCTGTGTTCTTGATCGGGGAAAAGGAAAGGGCTTTCCGTGTTTAGACTGGTTACCTTATTTGAATTAATAAGTTATCTAATTTGAATAAATGAGCTGTCTAATTTGAATAAATAAGCTATCTAATTTGAATAAACCATCGTTCTTCTAGGCCTCTGAGCAGCTGGTCCGCCACGAGCCATCGTCTTCTGCCTCAACCTCAGCTTCCTCCTCCCCCCGCTTTCTCTCGGCCCCCTCCGCCCCCCTCGGCCACTCCGAGCAGCACGCCGTGGTGGATGCGATGCGATGCGTGCCCGGCGTCGACTCAGCGCCCATCCTCAGGCTGGCAGCACGGCAGCCGAATCCAAAGTTGGAACGAGTTTTCAGCATTTTGAATTCCCGCCAAAACATTCAATTAGCTTTCTAAACCTATATTGCGAATAAAAGTTGGCAGGTGAGCCAGGTATTTAGAACAAATAGACTAACCGAAGAACCGCATAGATCTACCTCTCTCTCTCTTTCCTCTCTCTTTCTCTCTCTCTCCCTCTCTCTTTCCTCTCTTTCTCTCTCTCTATCTCTCTATCTCTCTCTCTCTCTCTTTCCTAGATTGGTTATCTGCTCCTACATCTACCGACAACAACGTCGCTTCGTCGATCTCGCTCTCTGCTACCTTCAGCAGTCGACAAAAGTCTTCGAGCCGCTCGGAATGCAGCAACAGGTAATATTTGTCTTTAATTTATTTCTTTTACTAATTTCATTTCATCTGTTTCGCGCGAAAATATGCTTTATTTAAAGTCAGTATTTGAGTGGCATCTCGCTGTAATGATTTCGCAAAGGGTCCATTACCAAACATCACGAAGACACACATATGCAGTGCTGAAATAGTTCCTGTCTCTGAACACGGGCCGGGGGGTTACAATGTGAAAAATTGCCAACCCGGAGGGTTCTACGGCCTGGGGGGTTACAACCTTGTCATGGGTCAGACCTATTTCAGCTCTGCACATATGTCTTGCGTTCTGAAATTCTTGTGGATTTCGTGTGCATTAAAGGAAGTATACGGCGAATACTTCTACAGTAGTGTTAGAGAACCAGTTTGAATGCGCGCGCTCAAAAAGTTGCCTGTTGCTCGGTCGAGAGAGCATGTGAGATAGGAGAGCAGCTCTAACCTACAGTAGCTGATTCTCTACCCGCCATTTTTCACATTACTATTGCTCAGAATGTAGTGGAAGAAAATCGCTCAAACTTTCAGGATATATGTTTTAGACCAAGATGAACTAATCCATATAGAAAAAAAGCTTAGGTTAATTATTCCCCGGATACCTCCTTTAATACAGTTTTCGGAATGGTCAACAGTTTTGCGCAGTCGTCTATTTATTGACTGGGGTGGCCCATGTCCCAAAAATGGTACTGCTCATTATAGTTTGCCTCTGTGTGTGTTACTTGGCTGTTATAATTAATTATTATTTCGTGAATTTTTGGATAGATACATTAAAAATCTCTTTTCTCTTTTTGTAAGACTCTTTTTGTAATCATACATAAAATTAAGCATCAACATTCGTCCGCTTTCAGGACGAACTGTTCACCGTTCTGTTCGAGCTCTTCGAATCGACGTCGGGTCTCACGACGAACGAACAAGACGAATTGCGCGAATTTGTGCAGCAAAATGCAGTGGTACGTGTGCGTGGTTACTGTAGGCGATGGGTTGGAATAATTTTTCTTTCACTATGGAATAAAGACTAATAGAGACGTCAATCAACAAAATAGTTATATATATATATATCCCACATTTTTAAATAATAAGAAAAAAAACTCGCAGCAGGATTATATCGTTGACTGACGGCTCCTGAAAAGAACCTACAGAATGCCCCTCCTGGGACTATACAGTATGCCTCATGACTTTTACAGTATCCCCAAACTGTACAGTATCATCCCTTTTGACTCAATATTTTCCGTTCGGGACCCAACTAATCCATATTTGGCTTTACCTTTCTAGTCCCTCGTTACTCGCAACGCTCGTCAAGCAGCCGCGCTCATCACCAAGCATGCGCCAGACTTCTTCGCAAGACTCAAGAAGGAAGCAACTCCGGATACGAGAGGGAGGATTCGAAGGGAGTACGGAGAGACACTCAAGGAGGCATTTGCACTCAGGTTGGAGAGAGAGGGAGAGAGTGTGTGTGTGACAGAGAGAGGTGTGAGAGAGAGGTGGGAGAGAAAGAGGAGAGAGAGAGGTGAGTGAGATGAGAGAGAGAGGTGTGAGAGAGAGAGGCAGATGAGAGGGGTGAGAGAGAGAAAGATAAGAGAGGTGAGAGAGAGAGAGCCAGATGAGAGTGGGAATAAGTATTCACAATATTTTTAATGAGTGATTGATATATTTTCTTATTTATTGTTTGTATGAACAGTAAGGAATAATATATAAAATAATGGTAAATTAATTTATGTATTATTACCTTATGGTGTTAGCAAAAAAAAAGATAACTAAAGTTTACAGGCGTGAAAAGAATGAGCGGACATTGACTGGAGAAGATGAGCTGGACGAATGGCTATTTGAGTTGGCATTCGAGTGGATGGCTGGAGTTGTCGAAGAGAGAAGGAGAGAGAAAGAGGGAAGAGGAAGAGAGAGATCAGAGAGAGCAGAGATGGAGAGGAAGGAGGAGAGAGAAGAAGAAGAGGAGGAGAGGGAAGAAAAGGAAAGGGAGAGAGTCGAGAGGCTGGATGCGCAACTCAAGGTTAGCAGAATGCGAGATGTTTATTTTCCCTCTCTTTCTCTCCCTCTCTCCCTCTCTTTCTCTATCTCTCTACCTTTCTCCCTCTCTCCACATCCCTCTCCCTCTCCCTCTCTCTCCCTCTCTTTCTCTTTTTCTCTCTCTCTCCACATCCCTCTCTCCCTCTCTCTCCGTCTCTCTATCTCTCTCTCTCGCTCTCCCTCTCTCTATCTCTCGCTCTCCCTCTCTCTCTCTCTCTCTCTCTCTCTCTCTCTCTCTTTATTCCTGTCTCCATTTCCTCTTTTCTGATGTCATTCTCTCTCCCTCTCTCTCCATCTCCCTTTCTCTCTCGCTCTCTCTCTCCCTCTCTCTCTCTCTCTCTCTCTCTCTCTCTCCACAGGAAGTCCTCTCGTACTGGCTTCCCCTTGGCTCCTCCACCGATGCCTGTCTGAATGCATCGTCGGCCGCAGCTGCAACAGGCGCTTCCGTCCTCCTCCTCGAGGCCCGCGGCCTCCTCACTCGAGCAGCTGCAACTCTCCTGGAGAGGGTCGAGAAGGCCATCAGAGGAGGAGACAGGGATATGTGTTAGTGGAGAGAGAGAGAGAGGGTGAGAGAGAGAGAAAGGGGAGGGACGGAGAGAGAGATAAGAAAGAGTGATATTAATTTGTCGCTAAATTTATTAAAAAAAATTTTTTTTTTGATGATCCTTGAAAATTAATTTAAAAGTTAAAATATATAAATTAATTAATTTCTTAATGTATCTGAATTAATTTTTTTTATATAACAAAGTAATGTATTAATTTCGTTAGTGAAAAATTTGTCTTATGACTAGTTAAGTTTTTACAGTATCCGTGACTGATGACGTCATTCGATTTGCTCGCGCCCATCCAGAAGAAGCGGCCAGAGAGGGATGGCTGCTATCGCTATTCCATCAGATTGTAGATGATGAGAAGCTGACTGAGGGAGGAGGTGAGAGAGAGAGAGAAAGAGAGAGAGAGAGATGATGATGATGATGATGAGATAGAGAGTAGTTAGAGAGAGTAGGTAA
This sequence comes from Allodiplogaster sudhausi, assembly GCA_945643635.1. Classification (NCBI taxonomy): domain Eukaryota; kingdom Metazoa; phylum Nematoda; class Chromadorea; order Rhabditida; family Diplogasteridae; genus Allodiplogaster; species Allodiplogaster sudhausi. The sequence goes on from CALZFC010000140.1 coordinate 421,188, forward strand.
GGAATGCAGAAGAAGACAAGAGAGAAAGTGGGGTCATCTCCATTAATCTCCCATTCTCGTTGAAAATGTAATCACAAGAAATTGACAATGAACGGAGAGAGAGAGAGATATCGTGGTGATATTTGAGACTTTTAATTGGTTCTTATTCTTTTTTATCTGTTCTTTTCTAGAATCAACTAACAAAAATCATTTGAACAGCAAGAGATTTGAAAAGTTGTTTCTTTTCAAGTCTCCCTCTCCTTTTCTTTCAGAATTGCACTCTTTTTTCAATCAAGTCTCTCTCTCTTTCTCTCTCTCTCCCTCCCTCTCTCTCTCTCTCTCTCTTTTTCTCTCTCTCTCTCTCTCCTTCTCCTTCAGAACTGCACTCTCGCCTTGTGGACCTCGTCCGGCGTATTCTGGAGAGTGGCGGGAGCGAGCGAGCCGTGGACATTGTCGAGTGCATCCTGGAACATCCGACATTCCGAGACGGCGAACTTGGGTACGGTATGCAGATTGTCGTGGCGGGACCAAGACGATTTTTAAATCTAACTTTTACGCGCACATTGATCCATGAAAGAGCATCAAAGAGGCGGACCCAGGGACGCTACTTTTTTTTAAGTTGCAGTAGAAGTTGTTATTAGTTAACTTTATTAAATAAATTTTCCCGTCTAGGTCACCATTTCTTAGAGTTTTATACATGTTTTATTTTGTAACTAGTTAACTATGTTAAGCTACTTTCTGTAGTACCACTATTTTAGGGAGCTTAATAACTTAAAAGAGGTACGAAGTGTTTAGGAGTTTTTAGAGTTCCGGGGTTCAGTTAAGCTTATGAAGTTAAAGAAGAGTTTAGGATTTTTTAGTGTTCAGGGGCTCAGTTACGCTTAGGGAATAGGTCACCATTTCTTAGAGTTTTATACATGTTTTATTTCGTAATTATTTGTCTAATTGATCATGAGGATATTTTTTTCTTCCAGTCAACATGCCTCCTTCCTTTCCTCTGTCCTCGACGCGTGCGACTACGAAAGAACGCAACTGCACGAGTTGTATCAATGCATTCAAGTCGAGCAGCAGGCCATGTTCGGCGCGCTTACGGTAGGTCGAGAGCGTTTTATTGATTTCTCGGATTTTTCTTTTATTGATTTGGTAATGACTTGTGAGTTAACATATCAAAAGGTATACTAAAACGTGTTTGCTTTTTATACTTATTTTCTGAAAAATTTTTTTAACGTACAGGTTTCCATTCTGCATTTGTTAGGTAGCACATGAGAATAGTAGTGAAAAAAGATGTATTTAAAAAATATATATCAAAATCTAATGACTTGCCCCACAGACTCTCTCTTCACGACGTCTCGCGTCTCCAGCAGCTCCGATTTGTGTCTCTTGTGAAGGGCCAATTGATAAGGGATGCTATCTCTTCAGGCAAGTTTTTTTTTCAGAATTTATTAATTTGTTATAAAATAAAATTATAAAATATTTAAATTATAATAAAATACTGTTTGCTCTGTTCCTTTTTTAATTTCATCGAGAGAGAGAGAGAGAGAGAGAATCTTATCTTCTTAGGTTAGAAATTTTTTCATATTACTGAGTATGGGTTCTTTCTTTTAATTATAATAATATGAAGTATGGAATTAAAGTTTAAAAACATATATATTTTTTATTGATTTACAATAGCCGCACCTTCAGCACGAAATGTTCATGCTTTATGTTTTTAAAGTAATAATTTGAAATATAAAATAATAAGTAAATAAATGAAACCAATATATATATTTTTTTAGCTGCAGCCACCTTCAGCACATTGAGTGCAACGAGTCGAAGAGAGGAGAGAAGGCGTGTCCGCGATGCTGCACGGAATCATCTGCAGGAGGCTCCGCCCCTTCCACAATCTCCGCCCCTTTCGCAGGCTCCGCCCCCTTCGCAGGCTCCGCCCCTTCCTCGGCATCGACTCTTGAGAAGACGGACGACTGCATGTCTGCTCTAGAGACAGCATTTATAGTTCGTTTTAAAAATCGAGTTTTGAACTCTTTAATGCAATTTATTTCTTAATTTGATTTTATTTTTTCTTCTTTATTCTTGTTTTTTTTTACAAATTCAATTACCTCCAGCTTTTTTTAAACTATAGAACCGAAAGAAATGATATTTATTAAATATTTTTTCAGCTTTCGAACGAGCCACGCGCGGACACCGTGGATGCACTGAGGCTCCTCTACGGCAGGGATGATCGAGCTGTCAAGAAGAGGAAAGGAATTGCCGATCTTTGGAACGAGCAGCACTACGCCGGGCCCACAGGGATTCCCTTCAATTCGTGATCATAGTTGATAGATATTATAATAGTATTATTATTATTATTATTATTATTATTGTAATATTATTGTCATTATTATTATTATTATTATTATTATTGTTAATATTATTGTCATTATTATTATTATTATTATTATTATTACTGTTATTATTATTATTATATTATACTAGTAGGTTTTTTTTGTTGAATAAATACATGTCACATTTCAGTTGTCTGTAGAATGCATATTTTTTTCTCGCTTATTTTCGCTTCCAGCTCAATGTGATCTACAAGAGCTCATCATTTTGATCTATGTGGAATTAGTAATGTGCTCCATGTTTGAGCATTATAAGACAGCCTTCCAATGCGCCTTATTTTATGAACTCTTATTGATTGTGTGATAATGGAGAAAGATAGATTAGGCCAAAGTAATATGAAAATATCCCAGCGGGTGATGTGATGTCGATGCTAATTATTTATTTTCTTTCCTGACACCCTACTTTATTTAATGATTGTGCCTTTTTATTGAACACAATGATTATTATATCCCAAGATTGAGAAACGAACATATTGGTATAATCTATTATCGATCTGTGAATCGCAAGGATAAAATGCAAAGTAACGAAGATATCCTATATTATGAGTGGGTTTGATGTAAGCATATTAAGTGGCTTAATTAGACGAGAAATCTACTGTGATAGGATCGCTTTTATTTACACTCTCGGTGCTGATAAAGTTTCGATGCGACCTCTCCAAAATCTGGCATTATTACATAACAAGAATAAGTTAGGCTGACAACGAGGACTCGCGCAAGTCGATCCTCATCCGCTGGCGCCACTGCAAGTCGCAGGAAGATTAAGTGAAAAGAGAAAAGGAGGCAGATAAATGAGAGAGGGGTGGAGAGAGCAGAGAAGCAAAGAGGGAGAGAAGACATAGAAATGGATGTTGCCAAACGCAGAGTGTTTGTCTTGCCACCCCGAGGAATGATAAAGCCTGAAGGAGATGATGCAGCCATTGTACACAAAAATGTAGTGAGAAAAAGAAAAAGAAAGAAATGGCAACTCGAAAGAAAGGAACCCAGTGGCCATTGCATAAACCTTGTCTGAGTCTCCAATTTCGGGCCATTAAAGGTACTTCCGATTGAAAATCCAAATGACTTAGAACACTGCTGGTGATTAAGCGATACGCGACTATTATATTCAAAAAATTTTTTTTAAACAATTTCAGATAGACAACTGTTGAGTTTTTTTTCACTTGTTTTAAGAAGAAATCTTTTCTTGCCAAAGCACGTTGGAGAATGCAAACGAATGAATTGAAATAAAGACGAAATTAGCATCAAAATGCAAAATTCTGCTCCAAAATAGTCGCACTTGGAAAGATTGCGCTCGGAAACTCATCATTAACCCTAGCTAACCGGCCCGCGAGTGGTCGGCTCTTCTCTGCCACTCTCTCCCCTCTCTTCTCTGGCTCTTCTCTGCCACTCTCTCCCCTCTCTTCTCTGGCTCTTCTCTGCCACTCTCTCCCCTCTCTTCTCTGGCTGTTCTCTGCCACTCTCTCCCCTCTCTTCTCTGGCTCTTCTCTGCCACTCTCTCCCCTCTCTTCTCTGGCTCTTCTCTGTCACTCTCTCCCCTCTCTTCTCTGGCTCTTCTCTGCCACTCTCTCCCCTCTCTTCTCTGGCTCTTCTCTGCCACTCTCTCCCCTCTCTTCTCTGGCTCTTCTCTGCCACTCTCTCCCCTCTCTTCTCTGGCTCTTCTCTGCCACTCTCTCCCCTCTCTTCTCTGGCTCTTCTCTGCCACTCTCTCCCCTCTCTTCTCTGGCTCTTCTCTGCCACTCTCTCCCCTCTCTTCTCTGGCTCTTCTCTGCCACTCTCTCCCCTCTCTTCTCTGGCTCTTCTCTGCCACTCTCTCCCCTCTCTTCCCTGGCTCTCTTGAAGAAGGAACACCACGACACGCTCAGCATTCGCCTGGTTGCGTCCCAGTCAGCTGGACCGGATGCGGAAGATGTTCTGCGAATGGCCGTCCAGGCCACGAACGAGTCCGTCGAGGGGCTCGAGCTGTTGTGCGCGGCCAAGAGTGACCTGAACCGGGTATAGTATTTGCTTCGTCTCTCTTGCACCCTCGAGAACTCTCTCCCTCTCTCTCTCTATGCTCTCTTATAGGCTATAAACGCCTACGCCGCTGGCGGCGGGGACCGCAGGGCGGCGCCCGACGGCACGATCCAGCCGCTCCTCGAGGATTTCGACCGCGCATTGGCGGCCTTCAAGGCATCCATAGCGCACGCCAAGTCTTTGCTGGCGCGGGCCGCCCTGATCATCGAAGAGACCCGCACCTGATGACTTGCGCCGCACTCTCCCCTGACGCTCCTCTCTCAACTGGCGCCGCACTCTCCCTAACGCTCCTCTCCCCTGACGCTCCTCTCCCCTGACGCTCCTCTCCCCTGACGCTCCCCTCTCAACTGGCGCCCCACTCACCACCCCAAATCAAATATCACTATAAATGAGTATCTATCTTTAGCACACCAAACATTTGCAATTCGACAGACAATAGTGAAAGTGAGAGCTTCTCTCATTACACATTGAAAATGTCATGAAAGTGCACAAATTGCCAATTGGCGATTTTTTTACTCGCAGGTTTTTGTCATGAAAATAAGCAAACTAAAACTATGCCAATTTGCATAAATGTTCAACGGCAAATTGGTTTTGTGAAAGTACATAACTACAAACATGCCTAAAAGTTTGAATTTCGAGGGGACTGCCTCTCCGGACCCCAAGCGACGTAGAGGCCTAATCTTCTTTTATTCTTACAACTCATGTTTCACAATATAATAGATGAACCTTGAGAGAACGATGATTGCGAAAATTTCGCACTGACTCCAATGCACGTAGCATGTGCACTGTAGTTTATTAATGAAAATGAGCTAATGATAATTTTAAATGCTAATTCGTTATTCTGAAATGGGATAAAGAATTGAGGGAGAGTGAAAGATCATTTCGCCTCACTTTCTAGTAACTTCTTCTCGTCGAGTGGTCGTCTCTCCTTTCCTTCGTCTCTCGCATCCTCCTCCCATGTGATTCCTGACGATGATCTCAAGTGCCACTACGATGATGGTTGTCGAGTTCTTTTATTTTATATTTAAGTTTGTAACTTTTTATAGTTATAAAATAAAGCAAATAGTATTTTTATACTAAAAAAAAGCTTTTTCTAGTGACCTAATAATTGTAAAAAAATATATAGAAATTTGGTATACCAAGAAAATATAAACAATTCGTTTTCCTGATCGATTTATATAAAACAAGCTATTTAGCTGCACGCGGCGACATCGACTTAAGTGAGCATAATCTAGCCGATATACGGAAAATTATTTATTAAAAAAAAGGATTTTTGTGTGTTACAGATATTTGTATGATATCAAGAAGAGAGGCGAGGTGATTGTATCCATTTTCGCCATTGAATAAATTTTCTGTTCAAGAATTTATTTTTACATCTTGATTGATGCTGAATTTATGAGGAAGGGGACGAAGAGGCATTGGAGGGAATCGGGGCAGAGCTCTTGGTAGTAGGCTCTATCTTATCCGTCGCTTCGTTCCCCAGTTCTTTGGAGGAGGAAGCTGCTGCAGAAGCTGGACGAATAATTGGATCAATAATTACTGGTCCACCCGAGCTCGTTACCCTGTGAAGGCGTCTTTGGCGAGACGCTCTTCTTTTTGATACAAAGTTCTTGGTTTTTTTCGACATTGCGGAAGGAGGGCTCTGACACAAGGAACATCCAAATAGGCAACGATTGGCTCCAGAGTAGGCGCCAAGCACAAATTTTACTGCCTAAACGCCTTCTTTATAACTCTGTCACCCTCTTCATTCCTCCGAGCTAATGTGTCATTATTCTTTAAAGAGTATCTTTCTTTTTTGTTTAAAAAAAACCTTCTCTTTCTCTCTCTCTACTTCTCTACGAGGACAGCCGATTTAGATGAAGCCGGAATATTTCCATGCGTTCTTTTAGAATTGTATGCTAAGGTATATAAACACAGTGAAAAGTGAAATAAAAGGGAAGGGCGCATTTGCAATACAAATTATAGAGGTATATGAAAAAGCATACAACGAAAATGATTCATGCAAAAAGGAAGAAAAATGAAATCAAATGAATTTCAACATCAGATGAACTTGCCCTTTACAATTTTGAATTCGATGTTTGAACTCATCAAAATCAAAGGTTTCATTCTTCAGCACGAACGAGAGAATCTTCCGCCATTTCATTCGTCTTACTCTTCATAGGAAGGTCGGTTCTCCTCTGCGCTCTCATTATTTTACCAAAATTTATTACTGCGTGAAATTATTTGCCCAGATCAAAAGCTGGAATTCTGCTGCGATAGATTTTTCTAACGAATGAAAACGTTACTTGCTTGAAATAAGATCCTTGCAGTTAGCAGAGGCCATGGCAGGAAGTGGCGCAACCAAGAAAGTCACCTTTCCCAACCCGGCCAGCGACGGGAAGGATACGAGCAATTCGATGAAGAAGGGCGCAGACAAGTCATCCAAGGAGAGGCGAGCCGGAGAGGAGTCCGAAGAAAGGGGGGGGGGGGAGAAGAGAGAGAAAATGTTGCCTGCTCTTCCCTTTTTTGAGTGCCACTTCAAATTGCACTAATTTTGATTCGATTTCACGGGTTTATTTAATCCAATTTTAAAGGAAGTCTCCGGCGAATATTTCGCTATACTGTTCAAAATACACGTTTGAACCTATTGTGTCCCATGCGGAAGGGACTCTAGTTTTGAGATACAGTAACCGGCTGTCCGTTCTCTACCCGGCATTTTCGGAATGCTGTGATTGTGAACGCGCCGGAGCCTTTTCGTGCTGTTTTATTAATCATTCATTGTTTATGTTTAAGTTTAATGTTATTGACGGTTCTTTTATTTAAGACGAAAATAATGCTGCGTAATCCTGATTCTTGCTTGTTGATTTGCAGGATTACTTTGAAACTTGAGAAATAGTTGTGTTATTTCTAGTTCAGAAAGTGGTTCACCATTCAAAGTGATAAATGATCACTTGTATTCTTATTTTTTTGCTCATTTTAGTGCACTCGCGTAGAAGAGCTGCGACCGCCAATAAGAAGCAAGCAGTTCTTGCGATTCTCCTTATCTTTAGATCAGTCACGGTTATATTTATACTTTTAACATCTCGACCGATTCATTTATTTATTTATGAATAAGCTTGTAAGAACTGAAGTGGCTTGTGAGGAATTTTTTGCAGAAACGTTCTCGGGCCTTTTCGAAATGGAGAACAAGTCGTGCTGCCAACTCGCAAGAGAAAAAAAGGGATGGCATGGAAGGTTAGTGTCCATTTGCTATAACGTATTCTTATTTTAAAGTTGAATGCCATGGCTATTATAGTTATTATGTTAGCAGTGTGCTTTTTCTTTGTGACGCAAACAAAAATGAACTTTATTTTGCAAGAAAGCTCCGCCCTAATCTTGAACTAAGCATTCTATGAATACTATTAAAATTCAAATAATACATTGGCTATTATCTCTATTCTCAATAGCATTCTTGCTTATAATTCTAGAATTCTTGGATATATGAATTTACTTATAGTAGATAATTACTATTAGAATTCGTCACTGAAATATTCCTCCTCATCAAGCTCTTTCTCTGCTTCATGCAGATGGGCCTCCAGTTCGTTCTGAGGCTCGACTTCGATGTCGCTATCACCTTCTTCCCTTCCGCCGCCGTCGCTTCTCCTCTTCACTGGCGCCTGCGCCATTGTTCTGCGCATACGGTGCGCCTCTTCAACTACTTCCTTTCGGAAATCATGATTGCAAATTCATTATTCGCGGGGAATCCCTTACCTCCATTGATTGCTTGCTGGGTTATAAACCACTCTGTTACGATATTCGCGGCGAGTTTTGTTATATACTCGCTTCGTGCCAACTGGTTGTATTCCTCCCTCGTCTGCCTCGCGCTTTCGCGCGTTCCAACCGATTATGGCCACTTTCATTCGTAAATTGGTTCCTTCCACTGTGTAGTAATGGTCTTTTGGGAGGTAGCGCGCACTGTATGCTGGAAGGATTCGACCTTAGAAAAGAAGAAAATAACGAATCTAACATTTTGAATATTTAGCATGTTGCAGGATCCAGTGGCGAGAGTGGAGGGACGGCAGCAGTGGCAGGAGGACGTGCGGCAGCGAGGACGTAGGGCCGGAAGGAGGGAGGAAGTGGCCGCGCAGGTGGCACCCTCCCCGGCAGAAGAAGGCTGTCGCTGCCTGCACGCCCACGAATCTCTCCGGCGAATCGTGTCCTTGGCGGACCCTAGATTAGTTTTTTTTTCTCTCTCTCTCTTTCTCTGTCTCTATCTCTCTCTCTTTCTCTGACTCTCTCTCTTTCCCTCTCTCTTTCTCTCTCTCTTTCCCTCTCTCTTTCTCTCTCACTCTTTCTCTCTCTCTCTCTCTCTCTCTCTGCAAGGAATGTATATTTATATATGAATAAAACAATATCGAACCTAAATTGTAGTCACAACACATGGCATTGGAAGGGCTGCAGGAAGCCGTTCAATCCTGTTCCTTATGAGGCGGAAATCGTCGGAGTTGAAGTGCGCACGGCAGATGTAGGAGTCGAGGAAAAGGGACAAATTCCGGCGAAGGGTAGCCTCATGGGATGGGTCGTTTGAACAGATAGCAGATATCCACATCAGTCTCTTATGGGGATGAGAGGTGAACATAGTCATCTCTCCGATAAGCTTGGTTTGACCGCATATGACACATGACACCGACAAGACCATGGCGAATGACTACATCAGCTAGATGGTTATGATCCCTCTTCGACCACCTATTGCTTTAGGCTGTGTTTCTTGGCGCCAAGCCCCCTGAGACCGTAGACTACCCGCCAATTTCGTTCAAATATACGTGTTATTGTGTCCAGACAACTAGAGATTCACAGTCTTTATCACATGCATTATTCGACATCAAAAAAGCCGGAGTATTGGCCATGCTGCTCTATCCACTTCTGTCGAATAGCCATAACGACGCAAGCAGGAAACTCCACTCTGTTGCTGCGGCCAGCCCTCCCCCAGATCTCGGCCGCAAGGCATCGATAGATTGCGTAGCGCTTAGACCTAAAGTTTGAAACCAAAGTAGTAGTGATCACTTTCTTTTCTAATGAATCTATATAAATTTCTTCGTTCTATTACATACATTCCATTTCAGCTTTACATAGGCATTCCTTGCCACTTTCTCTATCTCTCTCTCTCTCTCTCTCTCTCTCTCTGTTTGTCTCTCTCTCTCTCTCCCTCTCTCTCTCTCTCTCTGTCTCTCCCTCTCTCCCAGCAACTCTTACTTGTTCGTTGGTGTTGGCGGAATGGGCTTGGCACTGCTTCCTTCGTACATATCGTACAAACGAGAAGCAAGCCGTGCCCCATTCTCGTCCAAGAATTGCTTCTGGAAGGCATCACAGTCGGCGACGCAGTTGACCGGGTCTTCTCCAAGCAGTCTCTGAAGGAAGTCTAGCACTTCCCTTCCTCGACGTAGAAGCTTCTCCGGATGTCGCAGCACCGACTGGCAGCAGTATGATGTCGAGTACTCGCTGGCCACGCCGCATCGACCACACGAACATCGAAGTGCCTCGGCATCTGTGTCTTGGCTGAAGACCTTCGATGCACGCTGGCTGTCCAGAAGCCGGCGACGTTCTACGGTTCTCTCAAGCTGCTCCGCAGTTGGATCAAAAACTGACGGATGTACTGTCTCGTCCATTACCTGTCACAAACGTTGCATAAAGTATGTACATTTGTAATATTCAAAATTTAGTATGTACAACTTAATACAGTGAAAATGAAAGCTTGAAAGACACGTGGCCAAATTGCTGTAATGTGTGTGGGTCAGAGTGTGATGTTTTATACTTTCGCACTACTTCCCGTCATGCACTTTTGAGGGCGAGCTGTGATCGTTCTCCAGTCTGGGCTCAAAGAACGTTCAGGGTAGAGGATGTACCGTAATCCTCCATTTAAACGCATTTTTCTCGGAATTGAGGCAAATTTGTGCCTTCGGACCACTTCCAATCGCATTTTCTCGCCAATTCTGACCGAATAAGACGTTAAAACGAGACATTTTTTATTCGCCGGAGACCTCCTTTAAATACTCGCTATACCCAGAATATACGAAAGAAGAGTTGACATTCCAATTTGTTTCTCTCTCAGGTCGACAAAGTCTGGCAATTCTGGCACTTCTGCCAAGTCCTCAGATTTGGGTAAACCGGTTCACTCCCGGTCCTCGAGTCTGTCGGCTTACTCGAAGCCTCCTTTGGCGAAGAACAAGAACACCGTAAGAATAATGGTTCAGAACAAGGAGCCTTTAATGACATGACAATCATTGTTATGAACAGAGTTTTTGATCCTTGCTTGAGAAGAACAAGCCAATATATATACAAATATATATTTACATAAATTGTATGTTATATTCTCCTCTTTACAGTTGCCCTCCTCACGCAAGTCGATCCTCATCCGCTGGCGCCACCGCAACTACCACGTGGGCCTTGCCGAATTCGCTGCCGTCTCCAAATTCATCAAAATGGCAAGTTTGGCTTTGAAGATAAGGATTCTTTAAAACAAAAATTATGCCGTGGTTAGGCAAGGAAGCGCAATTCTTTCTCAAGGGATAAAATGATCAAGTTTTCTTTTAGCAGAGCAGCGCCGGAAAAGTGCCGAGTAACGTTCTGCTCGACAATTACCAGCGAGAGACGGTGGAGATTCTCGTAGACTTCATCCAGAAGAATTATGTCAGTCTCGGTCTCTCTCTCTCTCTCTCATTCTCTCTCTCGCTCTCTCCCCCCCCCCTCCCCCTCTCCCTCTCCCTCTCCCTCTCCCTCTCCCTCTCCCTCTCCCTCTCCCTCTCCCTCTCCCTCTCCCTCTCCCTCTCTTTCTCTTCCAGTCTCTCTCCTTCCGCGTTCTCTCTTCCCTTCTCTGCCGCTGTGATCTGAACGTGCCAAGCGAACTCACCGTTGCCGACGTCACTCTCCTCTGGCTGGCTGGTCGGGATTCGGAAATTCTTCCGAAATTATCCATGCCCGGAACATTCTGATTTTGACCCAGATATATAAGCGTACATCAAAAACATTTCTCGCGAAATTTAGATTTCGAAATCTAGCTTCCTAAAGGTTACGGTAATCTACAGTAACCAGGGAAATCGCTTCAGGACAGCGCGAGTCGCCGTCGTACACGCCGGTCATCCTCGCTTTCCTCCGCAGCCGCCTCCTGCACCCGGCAGAGGCAGACGCCGTTCTGGAACGCGCGCGCGCTCTCCGCTTCACTAATGAGGCATTTTTCACTCACTCTCTCTCTCTCTTACTCTCTATCTCTTTCTCTCTCTCTCTTTGTCTCATTTTCTCTCACCCTCTCCCTCTCCCTCTCTCTCTCTCTTTCACTCTCCCTCCCCCAGCCTCTCTCTCTTTCACTCACCCTCTCCCTCACACAGACACTCTCTCGCTCTCTCACTTTCTCTCACCCGCTCTCTCTTTATATTTAACTCTCTCACTCTCATCCTCCCTTCTTCCCTTCCAGAACGCTGCTTCGGTTGCCCGCTCCCTCCGATCCTCGCACGCCTTCCGCGTTTGCGTCGGCCACTCGCGCGGCGTCCGCTGTGCTGCGGCGCCCGCGCACGCGGCGAAGAGCCACTGGGAGGATGTCGACATGCCTCTGTAAGGAAGAGAGAGAGATTGTGAGAGAGAGCGAGAGGGAGAAACAGAAATAGAGAGAGAGGGAGAGGGAGAACGAGAGAAAGAGAGTGAGAGAGAGAGAAAGAGAGAAAGAAAGAAAGAGAGAGAAAGAAAGAGCGAGAGTTGGAAAGAGACAGAGAGAGAGAGAGAGGGAGAGAGTGAGAGAGAGAGAGCCAGAGAGGGAGAGATCGAATATGGCTTAGATGGATAGCTCTCGAAGACGAATTAAATTTCTTAACGAAATTCGAAACGCGAACGCTCGATAGCTCAAAGACTAATACAATAATTCTATTACCCCTCATCAGCTGAAAGTTTGTCAAATTATTGATTAGTTTAATTATTATTATTATTATGCAATATTTTCAGCTCCTTCTCATGAGCGAGCATCTTCAACAAGAGCGAGCAGAAAGGTACAAGAAAGTTGGAGCAAAGTGGAAGCAGATATATTAATCGCCGTCTGGAATAAGAATACAAATAAATTCAAAAATGAATAGCTGTTATTCTACTTCAGAAACTCGCTCGCCCAGCTGCGACAACTTCTGCCCGACTTCTTTGTCTTCGAAGGGCCTTGCGTGCGAGGTGAAATTGTTGGATACAACAATGTCGATTTTAGGTTCCCTGGAGAACCTCTTTAATAAAAAAAGATCGCATTTAACCTTGCTAAATAAGCGGCTATACGGGGCCACTTCTGCGACCATTTTCAACGTAAAAGTAAAGCCAATGAAAATCTTTTAAATATAACAGTTAAAAATAAAGTCCTAAAAATATAATTTTAAAAAAAATTTTCCAGAAATCCTCGCGGGTCTCGATCGTCTCTTCTTCGCAGTCGACCAGCTCCGTCGCGTCTTCCAAGGCCTCCGTGAAGGATGGCGTCAAGAAATCTGGCGTCAAACTTTCTGGCGCCAAGAAATCTGGTTCTAAGAAGATTTCCACTGGCGCCAAAGTGGACGCCCGTCCTGCCGCCAAGCAGTTGGAAAGAATGTTCATCAGATCAAATAAAAGATGCACAACTTTGGAAAAATTACCAAAATTTTCTGATAATCGAAGCTAACAAATGGCTATGAAAGGAAGTTGAATAACATATCAATATCACTTTTTTCCATTAATGTCAACGTCACCAGCGGTGGAAAACGTGGAGAGACGGCGAAGATTGGGGGTATGACAAAAGCGCAGCGGACAAAAGCGCAGCGGTCAAAAGCGCAGCGGACAAAAGCGCAGCGGTCAAAAGCGCAGCGGTCAAATGCGCAGCGGTCAAAAGCGCAGCGCCTGGCCTGGTGGGTATGCGACGGCGAATTGTTACCATTTTGTCTGTTCAAACCAGGTTGGACATCTTTATAACCGATCTAATTATTTGTTAAGGCCATTTTAAGTCCACTATTAATCATTCATGACGTCTTACAGTTGAAAATTAGTGAATTAAGTCTCAAATCATGCGACTTATGCGTGTTTCCGGCCACCGTTTTTTAAATTCAATTTACAGGACAACAATAAAAATAGGCAAGAATGACTTGCACAATACACCTTCATCAATATGTTTGAAACTTGACAGGAACACTGTAGTAAACTAAATTTTAATTCAAAAAAAAATTTTGGCTAGCATAATAATTACTGGCATTATTGCAGTTTCAGCATCCGCCTATAATTTAAAAAAAACAATTATCATAACAATGTACATATTACACGTAGTAAATTGTTAGTATTGAAAATGAAGACAAATAAATCATCCGGGGAATAACTATTTTCTCTATACGCTCTATAGCGCTACTGTAGCATCCGCATGTTCTAGCCCGAGAGAGCGTTGCAAAATAGGAGGGTTCTAATATATACAATAGCCATTCTCTACCCGTGATATTTAACATGGCTAGAATTCTGAAACGATTAGATGAAAATAATTCAAACTTCCTGAATCTATCTTTTACGCCGGGACGAACTGAACCATGCGATAAACATAACACGTTTATTATTCGCCGGAGATCTCCTTTAATGGGCAAATGGAAGGATTGAGAGAATGAGATAAACAGACAGAGAGAAAGAGAGATTGAAAGAGAGAGCAAGAGCTCCGTGATATGTAAAATAACGAAATGGTTAAAAAAAGAAAGTAAACTACCGTTTAACCCCTATTTTCTCATGCTCACGAACACTCAAAAAGGCCCTCAGAAATTAAAGCGTGATCGGACACGAAGTCGATCATTTAGTTCCAGCGTTTATTATGCTAACCTAAAAAAATTTTTGAATTAAAATTTAGTTTGCAACAGTGTTCCTGTGCAGTTTTAAACATATTGATGAAGCTGTATTGTCCAAGTCATTCTTGCCTATTTTTATTGTTGTTCTGTAAACTGAAATTAAAAACGGGGGCCGGAAACAAGCTAAAGTCGCATGATTTGAGACTTAATTCACTAATTTTCAACTGTAAGACGTCATGAATGATTAGTAGTGGAGTTAAAATGGCCTTACCTTAACAAATAATTAGATCGGTTATAAAGATATCCAACCTGGTTTGAACAGACAAAATGGTAACATACGCACCAGGCCAGGCGCTGCGCTTTTGACCGCTGCACATTTGACCGCTGCGCTTTTGTCCGCTGCGCTTTTGACCGCTGCGCTTTTGTCCGCTGCGCTTTTGACCGCTGCGCTTTTGTCCGCTGCGCTTTTGACCGCTGCGCTTTTGTCATACCCCCCGAAGATTAAGTGAAAGTAGAAAAGGGTGGAGAGAGCAGAAAAGCAGAGAGGGAGAGAAGGCATAGAAATGGACGTCGCCATATGCAGAGTGTCTGTCTTACCACAGCGAGCAATGATAAAGCCTGAAGGAGGTGTAGCAGCCATTTTACACAAAAATGAAGTGAGAAAAAAGAAAAAGAAAGAAATGCCAACTCGAAAGAAAGGAACCCCGTGGCCGTTGCATAAACCTAGTCTGAGTCTCCAATTTCGGACCATTAAAGGTACTTCCGATTGAAAATTAAAATGACTTAGAACAGACTGTTTTCCTGGGATGTAGATTTGTGTGAGGACATCATTTGGACTTGAGACTTCTTATCGCAGTGCAAATTACTGCTAATTTAGCGATACGCGACTATAATATTCATAAAAAATTTTTTAAAGAATTTCAGATAGACAACTGTTGAGTTTTTTTTGTACTTCTTTGCAGAAGAAATCTTTTCTTGCCAAAGCACGTTGGAGAGTGCAAACGAATTAAATTGAAATAAAGTCGAAATTAGCATCAAAATGCAAAATTCTGCTCCAAAATAGTCGCACCTTGGAAAGATTGCGCTCGGAAACTCATCATTCTCCCTAGCAGCTTCCCCTACGAGTGGTCGCCTTTTCGATCAGCTCTCTGCCTTTCTCTGCTTCTCTCTCCCCTCTCTCCGCTCTCCTCGCTCCCCTTTCTCTCTTCTCGCTCTCTTCCTCGTCTCGGATGGCTACTCTGGCTGGGTGGCCGACAAACTACGAAGAAATGCAGAGCAAGTTAGTTGTATGAGGGAGTCAGATAGAAAGAGTGAGAAAAAGAGAGAGAGAGATGCCAATGCCAAAAAATAGCCTAGAGTATATAGCCTAAAAATAGCCTAGTCCAGTTGAGCTGCACGAGCTTCTCCGCGCGGCCAAGGACAGCTATAACAAGGTATAGATTTACTTCGTCTCTCTTGGACCCTCGCGAACTCTCTCCCTCTCTCTATATGCTCGCTAACAGGCTGTCAACACCTTCACCGCTGCCGGAGGTGACCCGGACGAGGCGCCCAACGACGATATCAAGGAGAAGCTCGACCGCTTTGACCATGCGAAGGCTGCCTTCACGGTCTCCTGGGAGCACGCCACGTCTGTGCTGACGAGGGCCCAGCAGATCTCCGACGAGAACTGACACGTCCGATCCCTCTCACTCCTTCTCTCGCTCCCCGAACACTAATTTAATGTGTAGCTTAGATCTCGTAAAAAAAACCATGTCTACTTGAATAAAAAAGTTCTTAACTTTAGCACACCAAACTTTTGCAATTCGACAGACAATAGTGAAAGTGAGGGTTTCTCTCATAACACATTGAAAATGTCATCAAAGTGCACAAATTGCAAATTAGCGATTTTTTTTTTACTCGCAGGTTTTTCATGAAAATAAGCAAACTATAACTATGCCAATTTGCTGAACACTATGTACAAAGGCAAATTGGTTTTGTGAACGAACATAGCAACATACACATATGCCTATAAGTTTGAATTTCGAGGGGTCTGCCTCTCCGGACCCCAAGGGACGTAGAGACCTAATATTCTTTTATTTACTCAAGTTAACAGAACAAATTCTTACAACACATATTTCACAATATTATGGATGTTCCTTGCGAGAACGATGATTGCGAAAATTTCGCACTGACGCCAATGCACGTAGCATGTGCACTGTAGTTTATTAATGAAAATGAGCTAATGATGCTAAATGAATTAAATGCTAATTCGTTATTCTGAAATGGGATAAAGAATTGAGGGAGAGTGAAAGATCATTTCGCCTCACTTTCTAGTAACTTCTTCCAGTCGGGTGGTCGTCTCTCCTTTTGCTGACCTCCTCAACAGTGCTCCTGCGAACCAGCCTTCATCGCGCCGGTTAGCATCATTTTTTTTTCTTTTACAAAAAAAAAGTAATAGTACAGCAAAAACCATTATATTTTTTTCTTTAATTAAATTAAATTAATTCTAAAAGAATGTAGTCATTGCAGAGTCCGACCATCTTTTCAGGCTTTGCTGCGCCGTCCACCGTGAGCTGACTTCTGCTCTGATTTTACGCGATGCCTCCATCACTACCCGGGCCGGCTACGATGGCCAGGAGTCGACTGCCGTAGCGATGATTAACTTCTCTCTCATCCTCTCTCTTCCTGTCTCTCTCCCTCTCCCTCTCTCATCATCTCTCTAAATTTCTCTCTCTCTCTCCTCTCTCTCTCTCTCTCTCTCTCTCTCTCTCGCTCTCTCTTACTACCTCAACCTCCTCTCTTCCTTTCTCACCATCAGACCGCATGTCTCCCTCCTCACCTTCTTGATCTCAAGCTGCTCACACCAAATTAATTTATAGAAAATATTTTTAATGTAATTAAATGGCATGGTTGAATTGAAATTACGTAGATTATGAAAATAAACAAAGAGGACTCTTTTCATTTGAGTCCTCTTTCGCTTTTGAGGATCGCAATTTATTCGCTGGTGGTTTTGCTCTGTGTTAAATATATGTAATATCCATTTCATTTTTTTTGCTTTATGGAATTTGCGCAGGTGTCCGTTGTAGATTATCACAAATTGATTATTTCGCATTTCATCAGCTGAACTTCATAAGGAGCTTCTTTAGCTGCTGGGATTTTTTCAAGGAAAATTAGTATAACCTATTTTAGTTAAAAAAGAGAATAGAAACAACTTGTGATGGATCAGAACATAGTACCGTATTTTCTCTATTACGGCCCCCCTCTAATAGTACCCCCCTTGAAAGGGAGATTGAAAAATATTGGGTTCGAGTTTCAATGGTACCGGTGGTTTCCGAGAGTAGCTCAAACATAAATTAGTTGATCTTGAGTTTTAATTGCTACAGGAGTGCGTTTTTTGCTACAGGAGTTCACCTTAAAACTGAAGCAGCAGCAGGCAGCAGCCCTCCTCCTCTCTTGTCTCCAGCAGGCAACCGCTCGCTACACAGGGGTGGCCGGGGGCCGAAAATATCCGGCCCGGCCCTGACCCCCAAGATCGGCCCGGCCCCCGTGGTCGGCCCCCGATGAGGCCCAACCCCAAAACTAAAAAAAATTCTTTAAAAAAAATTGCATCGGGGGAAAAATCCATCCAAAATTGAGGAAATGCATATCATAAACGCATACTGAATAAAGGGTGGCACATTTCATCATAAATTTACTCATAATTTGTTCTACGGGGGGGGGGGGGTGAAATTCATTTAATTATCCACAGCCCCCAGGGTAGGCCCCGGCCCCGGCACCGGCCCCCGAGGTCGGCCCCGGCACCGTCTCCGGACCCCGCTCCCGAGCTCGGCTCCGGCCCCGGGGGCCGGGGCCGGGGGCCGTGGCCGGAGCCGGGCCGGCCACCCCTCTCGCTACATCCGTCCTTCCGCCACCACCTCAGACTCCCGTCATCGGCCTCTTCTCCTTTCCGTGTCAGTTTCATCATCTTTTTTATATTTCTATTTCAACATCTCATCTTATTACAGTTTTTTTTCAACAAAATCATTAAAAAGATATAAAAATAAATAAAAATAAAAGAAAAAATTCATTTATTAAGAAAATAATAATAATAGTCATATTTAATTCATCGCCTTCCCTTTGCCAGGCCGGCCGTCCCCTCGTACCCGGCCCATCCGTCCTCTCGCTTCTCGAGCCACGCTCCAAGAAAGCCTCCCTGACGATGGCCGCGGCGCCCGTTTCATTACTCTGACAATAAGAAGCTGCTGCATCCCCCTCTCAACAAATACGGCGTCCTGATTTGCACCGCCTTTGTCTAGTCAAATGGCCAATTTTTTAATATGCAGTTTGATACGAATGTTAAATTTAAGCTATTATGTTTGCAGATATGTAGGCATGTATGTTGGAAATGATTGATTTGACTACTTTTGTTGTCGAATGTTGTGAGGCAAGGAAATGCATTTTTGGAACGTGTGGAGAAGACAGAAAAAATTGTTTATCGACACACGCAATTAAAATTTTAAATAATTTTTTTAAGCTTTGTTTAATTTTTCTAGTCATACAAGAATGACTCCTTTGAAGCTGTGGCTGTAAAGTTGGATTCTATAGGAGATCTCTCTAAAAAAATACATTTAAGAAAAATCCATTTTCCATCCTTAGCGTTAATTCTAGAGAATTTCCTCAGCCGATATGACTCATTTGTAACATGGTCCACCATTCGCGTTGACATCAAGCGAATATAAATTTAATATGAATATTTAAATCCGATTGCTAATTGTTCGAAATGACTTCGTGTTCGAAATTTATAAAAACAAATTCGCTTTAATCGTTTGGAAACATAGATATATAGCAATATACAGTAATCAAAATTATAATTTCATAGTAGACCTGAGGTACGTCATGGTTACGACTACTGTAACCGCTCATTCTTTCTCTCTCTCCCTCGCTTGATCACTTTCTTTCTTTCCTTCTCTCCCTTTTCCTCTCTCTCTCTCTCCCTTCGCAGTACCATCCCTCTCCATCCTCTGCCCTCTCGCCCTATTTCCCCTCTCTCTCTCTCGCTCTCTATTTCCCTGGCTATCTCCTCCCACTATCTCTCTGTCACCTATCCCATCCTTCTTTATCGCCCCCCCCCCCCTATTCGTCACCTTCTTCTTCATCCCGTTCTGCTCGTCCTAAATGAATTGAAAAATATTAAATTGTAATTTAAGGACCTGGTTGAATTAAAATCACAATGAAGACTCTTTTCGATTAAGTTCTATTTTCCTATTGAATGGGCGAAATTTATCATCTCTCAAACAAGTGGTTTTTCTCTCGGTAGAACATACGTAATAGCCATAATCATTTTTGCTTTTGCTGAATTTGCTCCCGTAGTAGATTATCACAAATTGAATATTTCGCATTTCATCAGTTGAACATCATAACCAGCTTTTTTAGCTGCGGGGATTTTGGCAAGGAAATTTTTTATAAATTATTTTATTTAAAATGAGAAAGAAACAACTTGTGATGGTTCAGAACATAGTATATATATATAAACAGTTTAATTCTCGTGTAAATGTATCATCGTCGATTGTCGCCAAAAATCGCGTTTTTATCACAAGAGAGGGAGAACTTTATAACAGAGCAATGAATCGACAGGTTCGGATTCTAACTTTAAACATGATAAATATCAACCCTGAACAGTGCGTTTACAGAAACATTTCGGATGGCCTAAATTATACATATGAAAGAGCGCATTTGCTAGTGTATGCATTCTCCGAAATTGTCGTTATGAATTCGTGATTGGCAGCGATTTTTTGTGCAGCAGAAGATAAGTTAATTTATCTTCTGCTGCACAAAAAATCGTGAGGCTGCTGTACGGCAGAGACGATCGAGTTGTCAAGCAGGGGTGGCCGGGGGCCGAAAATATCCGGCCCGGCCCCCAGGGTAGGCCCCGGCCCCGGCCCCCGTGGTCGGCCCCGGCCCCGGCCCCCGAGGTCGGCCCCGGCCCCCGGGGTCGGCCCCGAAGTAGGCCCCGGCCCTAAATCTTGAAATTTTTCTAAAAGATATCTGCGACGGAGGAAAAATTCATCCAAAAAGGAGAAAATTCGTACATCTGTAACGCATACGAAATAAATCGGGGCACTTTTCATCATAAATTGGCTCATTCTGTTCAACTGGCTGTGAACTTCACTCAACTATCCACGGCCACCGGCCCCCAAGGTCGGCCCCGGCCCCCGAGGTCGGCCCCGGGGGCCGGGGCCTGGGGCCGTAGCCGGGGAGCGACCGGCATTCTGCCGGGTCGCTATCTCTCCTTCCTCCCGACCCTTTCCCTCCGCGACCACCACACCTCGGGCCTGTGCCCTTCTTTGACGCCGATGAGGATCCCTCTCCTCTCTACGTGTCGTCTCCCTCTTGTTGTCGACTAACGCTTGCCCGATAAACTTGTCTCCTCTGAAGTCCTGTCGCTGGGCAACACCACTAAGAGTATGTGAAGAGGGACGCATACTTACTGTATCTTTGGATTCCCGAGTCTTTGATACCTGAAATACTCTGTTTGCAACCTGAATTAATCCCGCGGTTTTATTTCCTAGTAAGTAATAAATGAAACAAGTAAAATGAATCCTCGGTTGAATGTGTCCTGTTCGTCGCTCTAATAATTGAAAAATCCACTTATCAAGCTAATTCGATAATACGAAAAAAAATTTATTTCATTAAGAGAGCCTCTCTGTAAGGATCAAGCAGCCCTCCATGGGGGCCTGCCCCGGGGTAAAAATTTTTGATTTGGCTATCCAAAATTTATTCAGGGGTACCTATGCGCACTATGAAGAAAATTAGAAGGTCAATTTTGTTATAAAATTTTTTTCCTTGTCTGGGCATGCAAAAGTAAGGGAAAAGTATTAGTTACCATAACTTTCTTTAATATCCATATTTTTCAATTTTCTTTTTTTTTATTGGCATCGCCGTTGGATTCTAAACAAAACTGCAAAGATATGTTTCAGTCAACTATTTCATTTTCACATCGAAAAATTACTTTTAATATTTTAATTTGACGGTTAAGTACCTTATACTCATTTGTGTGTGGGTGTTATATCTCAAAATGTAGAGCATTAAAAACTATATAATATACCTTCTTTTCGCTTAGCCTGGATGTCTCCTAAGCTGTCAAAAGTAGCCTCGAATAGGCGTACCTCGGATATGTGGGATTCAAGGAATGCGTGAAAAATAAGTTAAATTCTTGTTGTAACATAAATTGAACCGCTTCATTCGATTCAGCTTGTTCCTTTTCATAAAAGCTCCCTTTAAAAATTTCATGAAAATATGATCTTCCATGAAAATAACACATTTTTTCGATTTTTCTGTCATTGTCAGAAAATGACCTAAAACTATTCGAATTGCTATATGTTCAATATTTTCGATGAGAACAGAGTGCGGATAGTACTATTCAGTACACGACAAAATTCTCTACAAAATAAAAATATTTACATCTGGATAGGGCGTCCCTAACAATGACAGTATCGATTATCCTATGGCGGTCGCGACAAAACTGACACATCCGCATTTTCCAACTTTTCGTGCAATCGTAATGTTTATTACTCATCCAATACATCATTCTGCTCCACGAAGCACACTAAGGTCAGAACCTATGTTTGTTTTGCAGATTTCCCGTGGTAAAAGCCCGCAAAAGGGTTTGCACGCGCGCGGATTCGAACCTGCGACCCATGGCATTCGACGTGCACAACCAATGGGCCAAAATGACATTAAAAAATTCATTTCTGGAAAATGCCAAAACCAATCTTAAAGGTTGACCTGTCAACCGATAGCTATTTTTGCGCTCTATCGAAATAAATATATCCGCCAAAAAGTGTAAATTGGCAGCAAGGTCAAATAAGTGGTCAAAATATTCGAACCCTAAAAAGTAGATCAAACAATCTATACATCATAACGTGATGTATGGTAAAGTTGTTCGTCTGAGAGAAAGCTATAGAGTGGCATATAACATGTGGTGAGAAGTTCAATCCGCGAGCAATAACAGCCGCGGAAATGAACCCCCAAAAATTGACTTTTCAAAGGACTTCAGGGCAGTTTTTCAGAACTCATATTAATAGAGAGGACATTCTTTATTAGTCACTATTTGCTGTTCGGCTGGAGTACCGATAACATCCTTTCGCTGATCCTCGGTCGCGAGGAGACGAAGCTTTCTGCGTTTTGGGTGAAGCAGAGTTGCGATGCGGTGAAACTTCGTGATGATTCCATCGTCCTCTTTCCTCAGCATGCACTTATATGCGCTTCTACCGAGCACGCAGAGCATGTCAGAGTCCGAAGTTGTAACAATCGTGTGGAATCTTTCCCTAAGTTCGTGCCATCTAGGCCAGACGTCACAGAGCAGTGCCGCATCCCTCTAAACAACACGTAAATAATTATAAAATAAATGAACTTTTCAAACCTGAAAGAATTCGATGAAATCTTCGAATTGACTCAAGATATACAGGACGTCGTCGAATTCAGTGCGATTTGAGGATAGGGAATCCAGAGCACTTCGCACATTCTTTAAATATATTATTGATTATTCATGTTAATGATGAAATGCATAAAAAATTACTACCTCAGGAAGCTTGTTTCGATCTTTGTGACCGAACAGCTCAGCAGCGCATTCTTGATATGCTCTGGCCGATTTCAACTTAGTCAGCCAGCGAGTTTCCACCTCGAGCGGAAGCTTTCTAGAGAGCGCCGAGCCAAGAGATGTTCCTCTCACTCCATTCACAACTGTCTTCAAATCATCCAGGATGCGTCTTGCACGTCGAATAATAGCGGTTTCTTCTGCACTCAGATCATTTACGAACAGAAGAGTCTTTCGATCCTTATAGGGATTGAAGGTTCTCTTGCATATATTGTTCGCAATATGACATATGCAGGCCACTTCTGGAAAAAAACCAATGGCTATAACAGTCTCCTGGGGAAAATAAATCTAACTGTTGCCAATATTGACTCGAAGCGCTTTACTGATGTTCGAGCCCTCATCAGACGCAGCGTAGAGTGTTGAGAGGGTCGCTTCCGATAGCCCAAAGCTTCCAGCAGCCATCTTGATGTCCTCCCACACTTGGGCGCTGTCCTTTCTCGAAACGTCACACCTCTTCATTGCCGCGTGAATACTGTGGTACTTCCTGGGAAGATGAAAATACTTGAAAAAAACATTTTAGGTTGTTACGCAAAGAAAGATTTAATAATATTTGTATCCAACACTAACCACTCTCGGATGATGTGTACAACGAGTGTTATATAGTCATCCTTCCTTTTGCCATAGTCCGCTGAGATGGCGCCACCGTATTCTTCCAAATGTTGGACTACTGTAGCGCCTTTCGTCGCGAGAAGTTCACTATGGAGCTCATTCATCCGTTTAGCCACACATGGCCTCGAAGGCAAAACGGATTCTACCTTGAGGTTGTCAACGTTCTTCCGATTCGCTCTAGAAAAACGCACAAACTCGTACACACAAAAGACCAATTCAAACAAGAAAAGGCAATTGTCTAACCCAATTTTCAGAGCGGTGGAAATAACATCACGGAATCCGCTGTCTTCACAAATGGAGAATGGGCGCGAGTTCTCCGAGACCCACTTGGCAATGGCAGTGGACAGTTGGCGCTTCTCCTCCAAAGTACCCGAAACGGATACTCTCGATAAGAATCCGTCAATCGGTCCTCTTGTCAGTTCTTGTGTAGCTTTAAGCTTACATCCTCTTTGGCAATTGTCAAGATGACGACTGAAAGAAGTTTCGTGAATGAATGGACGCCAATCGCAATCAAAACACTAATAAAAACTATATAAAAACAACAAAAAACCTTGCATTCCCTCCTGGGACCATTACCAGATGACATCGTGAGCAAGAAAGCAGCTGAGTGTAGAAAGCAGAATTCTCGTGCCCATCAGGGCTATAGAAAAGCTGCTTAATGGGATCGGTCGGATCCGTCTTCTTCTTATGTCGGAAGAACGCGTACTCCTTGGAGAACTTCTGTTCGATCTGAGCACGGACGACCGCTTGGAGTTGCTCCTTAGTGCACGCTTTTGTCCCGAACACCTTGCCTGAAGTTAAAATATTTCGTTATGAAGCAAACGCTTAACGAAGCAAAATCGCTAAGAAAATGTTAGCGCATCGCACCAAAGATCTTCTGCAGAATCTTCTTGTCAGCTTCGCAGATGGAATCCACGTCGTATTCCGAGCTACTTGTGTCGCGCATCTCACTGAATATCAGAAAATAAGCAACAAAACCGCATACAAATGCCCAGCAACAAACTAGAATAGCGATGAAAGGTATTTCATTTATTTCATTCCGAAGCGGAATGAGAGTCGTATTGACTACTGATCTGCTATATAACGTATGGTCAATTGGAGCAATAAGAGTTCGGATGGTCACGACCATGCTCGCTTGCAATTTTGCGAACAACGGGCCCAATCGGGCTCAGGGCCGGGCCCAAGGTTGGGCCCGGCCCGGCCCGGCCCTAGAGGGCCCTAGAAATTTGGGCCGGCAATCATTTTGGGCCGGGCCGGGCCGGCCCGGGCCCGTTCCACCTCTGACCAGAAACCAATGAAAAGTGACCAAAAATGTGAAAAAAGTACCAAAAAGTTGTATAATTTCCAGGTCAAAATAACATGTAAAATGAGTAGCCCACTTTCCAAAAGTGGGCTCTGTCAAGCAGAAGTGTGATACGAAACTGGCTTTTTGTTTTGTTTTTGTTTTGTTTTGTTGTAAAACATGAAGTAAGAAGAATGATGTTCACATACAGACTGCATAAAATATGATCTGTTTTCTGTTATGTTCGTGATGCAGAGATGCACGCAAGGTGATTCAGTCAGACGGGAGCGCATGGCAAAGTCCAAAAGATGCACACACGATGCTGCCAATAAACGATGACAAGCCGCGGCATTAATCTTGTCTTTTGTCCTGGACACATTCACTTCTGCCTATCTTAATACACAAGGACATGGGACATGTCTAAGACTTGTCTCAGACGTGTCCTGGACAAAACAGAGAAATAGCATAGCCCATCGCGAGACGGGAGTAGCAAAAGAAGTGAAAAAGAATGCGCCAGACGGTAAGAGTGCTCTGTTCCAGAAAGTTTAAGATATGTATATATAGGCGTCCTGCGAGACATTCTGCCAAATTCCCCCTCAGGTCGTGCTTGTGAGACTTCCTGAAGCTTCCAGAGTGTCTAGAAAGTTGGTAAGTATTTTTTTTCTTTCTGTACAAACTATTTAATTTTACCCACAAAATGTTTAATTCTATTCTTAATTCAGGTGCTGAAGAATGGCACCGAGATCGAAAAAGAAGAAAACCATCTTAGATGTCGAGATCGAAGACGAGCGATTAGTTAAATGAGCGACGAGCGATCTCGACATCTAAGATGGTTTTCTTCTTTTTCGATCTCGGTGCCATTCTTCAGCACCTGAATTAAGAATAGAATTAAACATTTTGTGGGTAAAATTAAATAGTTTGTACAGAAAGAAAAAAAATAAGTGAAAATCTTTTTTTTTTGCTTCTGTTTTCATACATTTCATTCATTTCAAACATTTCATTCATTGTTGTTTGCTTTAGGGTAGACGCGGAAGAAAAGCTCCAACGAAAAAGGACGGCATTGGAGAATGCGAAGGAGAAAGAAAAAAAAGAAGAGATAAAAAAAATCAAGCGATTGAACGACATGACGCCGCTTTCAAGGACGTCATCCGGCTTAATGAAGAACTCAAGGTTCTTGAAGTCACTCTTAAAGCTAAATTAGAATCTGCCACAAAAAGAACAATCAGTAAAAAAGAATCCATCAAATCTAAAAATAGATTAAATTTATTAAGAGCTAGAAAGTTAGCAAGAAATGTAGATATCTCTGATAGTGAAAACGATGATGATGTTGTAGTTAAAAGAGAAATAGATGCTGCTGTTATTGAAATTGAAGATCTTGTTATGGAAGATTAACTATATTGTTTTACTTGTTTTGATTGTATTTTTTAAGTTTGAATAAAGGTTTTTTTTATATATGATGTTCACATACATAGGGGAAAATGATATGTACATACATAATGAAAGAAGAATGTTCTGTGCTTTGTGCACATACTACAAATGGGACCCGCCAGAGAATCAGCTGGCTAAACAACTAGCCGTTCTCTCTCACTCTCTCTCTCCTTATTACTCTGAGGCCAAAAAGGCGAGACAAGCAGAGATGGAGAAATAGTGTTGCGAGCTGAGAGGCCAAAGCAGGTGCGACGGGAGCAGAGCTGAGAGATAGTGTTCTTCTCTGTTTCTCTGGCGCGCTAATTCAAATATGTAAGGGACAGCAAAATAGACGTTTGAGAGCCCTTAAAAAGGGTTAAATCTAAACAGTTTGGGATGAAACTCAAATTTTGCAATATTACAATCGAGAAGAATCTAGTTGCCAAAAATCTAAAGAAAAGGACCAGAATGAAGCGAGTTATTCGCATGTAAAGAAAAAAAGTGTGAAAAATATTTTTTCGCGATTGAAATTTTTTCGCGGCAGCAAACTTTTTCGCGTTCGGGATGCACAAAGGGCGCGATAGGAAGACATCATACATGATAACAGAGACATTTCTGAATGTACAGAGAGAGTCTCTCTCTCCTTCCCTCCTCTCTCCTGCTCTCTCTCCCTCTCTCCTTATCACACACTCTCTCTCCTTCCCTCCTCTCTCCTGCTCTCTCTCCCTCTCTCCTTATCACACACTCTCTCTCCTTCCCTCCTCTCTCCTGCTCTCTCTCCCTCTCTCCTTATCACACACTCTCTCTCCTTCCCTCCTCTCTCCTGCTCTCTCTCCCTCTCTCCTTATCACACACTCTCTCTCCTTCCCTCCTCTCTCCTGCTCTCTCTCCCTCTCTCCTTATCACACACTCTCTCTCCTTCCCTCCTCTCTCCTGCTCTCTCTCCCTCTCTCCTTATCACACACTCTCTCTCTTCTTCCTTTCTCCATGTCGCATCCTTTGTTATGCAGCACTCCTCCAATTCTGTTTCTGTCTCTTTTCTCCCTCTCCCGCATTGCTCCTTCCCTCCTTCCCTCTTTACCTCCTTCCCTCGTTAGCTTCACAATACACAGTACGAGAACATATAAAGAGCATAACGAACAGGAGAGAGTGCATGGTATGTAGACTTCACAATTATGCCAGAGCACCAGTACGTGCCAGAGCATCATCACGTGCAAGAGAACCGAGAGAAAGGGGAGGAGCCGGGAGAGGGAGGATAGAGCGAGCAAACTACAGTATACAGAGAAGAGAGAGACATATATATGTACATACACACTAGAAATAAATATACACTAGAAATACACCATTACATTCTTAATTCTATCTGTTTTATGAACTAGTCATGCCTATTTCCTTATATATATATTACATTTCTCCTTTTAATCATTTTCTTTTTAATTAGCACATCTAAAATGCAATTTATTTTGTTGAATTCACCTGTATTCTAGCTTGATAGGAAGAAACAGACATCTTTAGCATATCCACTAATGAGTTTGAATTATCTAGTAAAAATTGAACATCTTTAGTGGTTTTACTATTAAGTGCGCCTCCTCTTTTCATTCCGAAGAAATCAGTAATTAATTTCCATTTTGCACTAGGATCCGAATTAAGTCTATTTTGTTTATCATCAAAATTGTGATAAATTGCCTTTGTATCAATCAGAATTTGCTGATAGTTTTTGAGATCATCTTGAGTAATTTTACTGTTATCAGGAGTCTTTTTTACTAGTAATTCCATTAATCCATTAGTTGCATTATATTTTCTGTTTGCAATTTTTATTTCGTTATTATGTATATAAACATTTCGAGCTCCAATGGTATATTTATCATGTTCCCTGTCATATCTAATCGAATATCCTGCAATACTTTTATCAGTATTATCTTTTAAAATGTTTCAATAGTTGAAGTAACAAAATGCTGAGATTTATTTTCTTTAGGTTGTTCAATTGCTTTTTGTTCAATTGCTTTTTGTTCAATCGCTTTTATTTCCTTTTGTTCAATTGGTTTCGTTTCTTTTCCCATTTACATAACCAAATTGTTTTCAATAAAACATTCATTCCTATTTTTCGAAATCTAAAATTGAGTAAAATAGCAACATTTCCAAATTTGTAAAAATCAAGATTTTTATTTGAAAAAAATTTTCCCTTATAAATAACTGAAAATTGGCGATCACCAGATTGTCCCTGAAGTCAATTTTCAGAACGCAAGAATGAGTAAAAACCAGAAGATCAAAAACATTGATAAAATGAATCGGGATGAGCTTAGAAAAGAAGTCGGACAACTGAAAATGATGAGAGAACTGAATGTTTCACAATTAAGAGATATTTTAGAATACGAATTTAAAAAGAACACGGAGATGAAGGAAAAGGTGAGGAAGGAACAAAAGGACAAGAAGGAGAAGAATGAAACGCTGAGAAAAGAGAAGGATGAATTAAAGAAGTTTATGAATTTTGATTTGGAAGTAAGAAAATTTAAGGATTATGATGTTAATGACATTAAAATTACAAATGAGAACAATGAAAAACCCGATGATTTTTTGAAAAATGTGGAAGACGAATTACTTAATGGAATTGAAAAGAAAAACTATAAAATTAGATTTTCAGTTGAAGTAGAAATGATTAAGACTAATGAAAATATTATCGAAAAATTCTATTTCAGTACTGAAACAAAGAAATTATTGTTCAATGATAATAAAAGCGAATTCTATTCAAACGCTTGTAAAGAACTAACAAATAAAATGGGGGCGAAAGATGTGAGAGGTTCAGGATGGAATATAAATAGGGTTAATTATGTAACAATGCATAAGCGTTTATATAGAATCTTTAAAGGAAGTTCATATATCCCGTTACCAGACTTCATTGCAGAAAGAAGGCTATTATTAATGTAAAGAATGAAGATGATAAATGCTTTATGTGGGCAGTTTTACATCCAGTTAATAAGGCTGCTCAAAGAATATCTCATTATAAAGAATATGAAACTGAACTAGATTTTACAGGAATTGAATTCCCAGTTGATAAAAAGGGAATTGAAAAGTTTGAAAAGTTGAACAATTTATCCATCAATGTTCTAACAAACATAGATAAAGAGATTACTCCATGTTATCTTTCAAAACTAAGACTACCTGAAGATAGAATAATTAATTTGTTTTTAGTGAATGGTGAAAATAATGATGATAAAAAACATTACTGTTGGATTAAACAAATAAAAAGGTTATTAAATAATGAGATAAATAGTCATACAGGTAAAATGTATATATGTATAAGATGTTTCAGTCATTTTTAGGTTAAAGAAAAATACAATGAACATAGAGATAATTGTGACAAAAATAGGCCAGTTATATACAATCCACCAAAAGATAATTGTAAATTTAAGAATATATTTAAATCTCAGAAAATTCCATATATAATTTATGCTGATTTTGAATCAATTATCGAAAAGTATGATTCTGTCAGTAATTCACCTGATATTTCATATAATGAAAAAGTTGGAAAACATATAGCATCAGCATTTTGTGTTGTAGTTGTTGATTTTAATGGAAATCTTATTGATAAAAAAGTGTATAGAGGATTAAACACAGTAGACGAATTCAATAGTTATATTTGTAAAAAGAGTACGGAATTAATTAAGACATCTGATAAAAAAATAAGAAAATTAACAGATCTAGAAAAAGAAGAATACAAAGCTAATGAAACATGTCCAGAATGTAAAAGAGAATAGACTGATGACAATTATAAATGCTAGGATAATGATCATTGGTCAGGAGAATATAGAGGTCCATTATGTAGGCAATGTAATCTAAAAACAAAGAAAAATAGATTCATTCCAGTTGTATTTCATAATCTAAAAGGATATGATTCTCACTTAATTATTGGTTTCTTTGAATATGGAAGGAAACAATTTGATGACGATATTGATATTTCAGATATCAAGGTTATTCCAAACAATAGTGAGAAATATGTTAACTTTAGCTATTTAGTAGAATATTCTGAAAAGTCTAGAATTCCTGAAAAGTATAGAAAAAAACAATCAATCTGAATTTGATTGTAGAACATTAGAAATTAGATTTATAGATAGTTTTTCATTCATGTCAATAGCATTAGGTAAGTTAGTTGAAAATTCAGCTCATGATCTACTAAAAATTACACAAAGTTACTATAATAAAGATAATTTTCATCTAATGAGAAGAAAAGGAATTTATCCATATGAATATATGGATTCTTTAGAGAAATATGAAGAAAAGGAATTACCAGGTATCGAATTATTTTATGATAAGCTAAATGATAAACATTGTTCAGAAGAAGATTATGAATATGCCAAGGAAGTTTACAGAAGAATGGGATGTAAAAATCTAGGTGAATATACAGAACTATATATGATTAATGATGTTATTTTATTAGCAGATGTGTTTGAAAACTTTAGAAATCTTTGCATAAATAATTATGAATTAGATCCAGCATGGTATTATACTGCACCAGGATTAGCTTGGGATGCAATATTAAAAAAGACAGAAATTGAATTAGAAACCATTAAAGATGTTGATATGTATTTATTCATTGAAAGAGGAATAAGAGGAGGAATGGTAAATGTTATTAAGAGATATTCAAAAGCAAACAATAAGTATATGAAAGATGAATATAATATCGATAAAGAATCAACATATTTAATGTATTTAGATGCAAATAATTTATATGGATGGGCAATGTCACAAAACTTACCATATAATGAACTAAAATTTGAAGATGAATTGGTGGATGAATTCAGCATTAGAGAATATATTTCAAGTTTGAATAATCAGAATAAAGGATGTATATTAGAAGTTGATTTAGAATATCCAAAAGAATTACATGATGAACATGATGATTTCCCATTTTGTCCTCAAAACACTGTTGTAAATAATCAAAAATTTCCAAAGCTAATGAATACTCTGTTTCATAAAGAAAAGTATGTAATACATTATACAGCATTACTTCAAGCATTAGATCATGGATTAAGGTTAAAGAAAATACATAAAATCTTAACATTTAATGAGAGTAATTGGATGAAACCATATATTGAATTAAATACTAATCTAAGAAAACAAGCTAAAAATGATTTTGAAAAGGATTTTTTCAAACTAATGAATAATGCTGTATTTGGTAAAACTATGGAAAATATTAGAAATAGAGTTGATGTTAAATGAACATCATCAAAAGAAAAAGCAGTGAAGTTGATAAGTAAACCAAATTTCAAGAAAAGTGTTATCATTAATGAAGATCTATTAAGTGTTGAAATGTCAAAAACTAAACTAACATTTGATAAACCAATCTATATTGAACTCAGTATTTTGGATATTAGTAAAACTTTAATGTATGAATTCCATTATGATGTCATGAAACCAAAATATAATGAGAAATTAAGATTATGCTATCAAGATACAGATAGTTTCATCTATGAAGTAAAAACAGATGATATTTATACAGATATGAAAAAAGATATGAAAAACCAGTTCGATTTTAGTGACTATCCAAAAGAACATGAACTATATGATGAATCAAATAAAAAGGTAATAGGAAAATTCAAAGATGAATTGAATGGAAGGATAATGACAAGATTTGTAGGATTAAAACCAAAACAATATGCATATGAAATAAAAGACTATAAAATTGGACAAATCGAAGAAATTAAAAAGGCAAAAGGAATAAAAAAGAATGTAATAAGGAAATTAAAAGTAGATGATTATAAGAAATGTTTATTAGAAAATGAATATACTAGAAAAGAACAATATTTAATTCAAAGTAAATCTCATGAAGTTTCAACAATAAAACAAAATAAAATGGTCTTCAATAAAGACAATAAAGATGAATATAAGAGAGACATTTTAGAGAACACTATTGATACACTTGCATATGGAAATCATAAATCAGATGTATTAAGAATAGCTGAATAAAAACAATAACTGAAAATAGATTACTCAAGATTACTCAATTAAACTTAAAATAACATCAGTATACTCATAATTTTCTAAAAGTTTTAAGACTAATAAACAATAATGTCCACAACAATGAGTATTTAATTTTTGAATTTGAAAAGTTGATAACAAAATCTTAGATTTTTGAGTATTCAGATATTCTTGTAATTCTAATGGAGGATCTAATCCAAAGGAATCGAAATAATATATTTTATCATTATCTTTATGATAACAAACCCAATGTGTTCCTATATTATTATCAGTATCAAGATTTACTATTCCACATTCCTTATCCATAATGCTATTAGGAAGTGTATTTCTCATGAAAACACCTCTGATGTTTTTAATTTTGAATTCGTCAACTAGATTTTTCAGATCAATATTTGTTAAACTTGACATCTTATTATTAGTTAAGCTTGGCATTATTGATTTGATTGAAAATAAAATTACTTATTTATTTCACTTAAATTTATTTCAATCATAAGATTTACATGATAAAAATTAATTGTATTATTTTTCATATCAACCAATTTTAACGTAATATTATCAGTTACATTTACTACATTATGACAAGAAGGATTACATGGTTCTGAAAGAATGTTTTCATTCATTTTAAATCTATGAAGAAAATTTGATCTAGTAGTATTCACAAATGTATCATCAATTAGATTACAAGATAAAAATATATCCTCAATATTTGTGATTATATGTTTAGACATATGCTTGCCCTTAGTTAATATTTTATTATCAAATCCTAATGTTGGACCAATTGTATTTTCAGCGGTAAAATCAATTGAATATTTATCTCTAGTATGTAAAATTAATTTACTATTCTCAATCTTTAATAAAAAGGTACTATTTAACTTATTTATTACATACTTATTAATTTCTAAATATCCTTCAATTTTAATTAAAGTAATTTAAAAATTTTTATTTTCATCTATAAAAGGAAACATAAATTTATCTTGAAAAGGAAACACAACTGTTTGTTCACTTGAAGAAAGATTTAAGAAAAAATAAACCATTTATTAAGTTAAAAATCATATAAGAAAAATCTGATCATCTAAGTAATAGCAATTCAACATTTTTCTATACTTTCCTCTTTCTTTTGAACATGACAAATCCACTGTGATAAATCCAAAATCTGTACTCCAACATTCTCGACACATCTCAAAAAATTCATCTTTCTTTAAATCAGTACAATGATAATTATAAAAATAATTGAGATTCCTGCCATCTTGGTTAAATAAAATGAATAAATTAGCTTTCTCTCTGACTGTATTTTTTGGCATTTTAAAATAATTTTGGCTAATATAGAAACAATCAACATTATTATGCCTTCCATGAGTATAATAATCTTCAATTTTAGTCTGATTATCACCAATTACATCATCGAAAATTATTAATGTTTTTAAATTAGGATCGATTTCTGAGGGTTCAGGCACATCATTTGCATCTTTTTTTTCAGGCTTTGCTGCGCCGTCCACCGTGAGCTGACTTCTGCTCTGATTTTACGCGATGCCTCCATCACTACCCGGGCCGGCTACGATGGCCAGGAGTCGACTGCCGTAGCGATGATTAACTTCTCTCTCATCCTCTCTCTTCCTGTCTCTCTCCCTCTCCCTCTCTCATCATCTCTCTAAATTTCTCTCTCTCTCTCCTCTCTCTCTCTCTCTCTCTCTCTCTCTCTCGCTCTCTCTTACTACCTCAACCTCCTCTCTTCCTTTCTCACCATCAGACCGCATGTCTCCCTCCTCACCTTCTTGATCTCAAGCTGCTCACACCAAATTAATTTATAGAAAATATTTTTAATGTAATTAAATGGCATGGTTGAATTGAAATTACGTAGATTATGAAAATAAACAAAGAGGACTCTTTTCATTTGAGTCCTCTTTCGCTTTTGAGGATCGCAATTTATTCGCTGGTGGTTTTGCTCTGTGTTAAATATATGTAATATCCATTTCATTTTTTTTGCTTTATGGAATTTGCGCAGGTGTCCGTTGTAGATTATCACAAATTGATTATTTCGCATTTCATCAGCTGAACTTCATAAGGAGCTTCTTTAGCTGCTGGGATTTTTTCAAGGAAAATTAGTATAACCTATTTTAGTTAAAAAAGAGAATAGAAACAACTTGTGATGGATCAGAACATAGTACCGTATTTTCTCTATTACGGCCCCCCTCTAATAGTACCCCCCCTTGAAAGGGAGATTGAAAAATATTGGGTTCGAGTTTCAATGGTACCGGTGGTTTCCGAGAGTAGCTCAAACATAAATTAGTTGATCTTGAGTTTTAATTGCTACAGGAGTGCGTTTTTTGCTACAGGAGTTCACCTTAAAACTGAAGCAGCAGCAGGCAGCAGCCCTCCTCCTCTCTTGTCTCCAGCAGGCAACCGCTCGCTACACAGGGGTGGCCGGGGGCCGAAAATATCCGGCCCGGCCCTGACCCCCAAGATCGGCCCGGCCCCCGTGGTCGGCCCCCGATGAGGCCCAACCCCAAAACTAAAAAAAATTCTTTAAAAAAAATTGCATCGGGGGAAAAATCCATCCAAAATTGAGGAAATGCATATCATAAACGCATACTGAATAAAGGGTGGCACATTTCATCATAAATTTACTCATAATTTGTTCTACGGGGGGGGGGGGGTGAAATTCATTTAATTATCCACAGCCCCCAGGGTAGGCCCCGGCCCCGGCACCGGCCCCCGAGGTCGGCCCCGGCACCGTCTCCGGACCCCGCTCCCGAGCTCGGCTCCGGCCCCGGGGGCCGGGGCCGGGGGCCGTGGCCGGAGCCGGGCCGGCCACCCCTCTCGCTACATCCGTCCTTCCGCCACCACCTCAGACTCCCGTCATCGGCCTCTTCTCCTTTCCGTGTCAGTTTCATCATCTTTTTTATATTTCTATTTCAACATCTCATCTTATTACAGTTTTTTTTCAACAAAATCATTAAAAAGATATAAAAATAAATAAAAATAAAAGAAAAAATTCATTTATTAAGAAAATAATAATAATAGTCATATTTAATTCATCGCCTTCCCTTTGCCAGGCCGGCCGTCCCCTCGTACCCGGCCCATCCGTCCTCTCGCTTCTCGAGCCACGCTCCAAGAAAGCCTCCCTGACGATGGCCGCGGCGCCCGTTTCATTACTCTGACAATAAGAAGCTGCTGCATCCCCCTCTCAACAAATACGGCGTCCTGATTTGCACCGCCTTTGTCTAGTCAAATGGCCAATTTTTTAATATGCAGTTTGATACGAATGTTAAATTTAAGCTATTATGTTTGCAGATATGTAGGCATGTATGTTGGAAATGATTGATTTGACTACTTTTGTTGTCGAATGTTGTGAGGCAAGGAAATGCATTTTTGGAACGTGTGGAGAAGACAGAAAAAATTGTTTATCGACACACGCAATTAAAATTTTAAATAATTTTTTTAAGCTTTGTTTAATTTTTCTAGTCATACAAGAATGACTCCTTTGAAGCTGTGGCTGTAAAGTTGGATTCTATAGGAGATCTCTCTAAAAAAATACATTTAAGAAAAATCCATTTTCCATCCTTAGCGTTAATTCTAGAGAATTTCCTCAGCCGATATGACTCATTTGTAACATGGTCCACCATTCGCG
This sequence comes from Allodiplogaster sudhausi, assembly GCA_945643635.1. Classification (NCBI taxonomy): domain Eukaryota; kingdom Metazoa; phylum Nematoda; class Chromadorea; order Rhabditida; family Diplogasteridae; genus Allodiplogaster; species Allodiplogaster sudhausi. The sequence goes on from CALZFC010000140.1 coordinate 456,835, forward strand.
TTGACATCAAGCGAATATAAATTTAATATGAATATTTAAATCCGATTGCTAATTGTTCGAAATGACTTCGTGTTCGAAATTTATAAAAACAAATTCGCTTTAATCGTTTGGAAACATAGATATATAGCAATATACAGTAATCAAAATTATAATTTCATAGTAGACCTGAGGTACGTCATGGTTACGACTACTGTAACCGCTCATTCTTTCTCTCTCTCCCTCGCTTGATCACTTTCTTTCTTTCCTTCTCTCCCTTTTCCTCTCTCTCTCTCTCCCTTCGCAGTACCATCCCTCTCCATCCTCTGCCCTCTCGCCCTATTTCCCCTCTCTCTCTCTCGCTCTCTATTTCCCTGGCTATCTCCTCCCACTATCTCTCTGTCACCTATCCCATCCTTCTTTATCGCCCCCCCCCCCTATTCGTCACCTTCTTCTTCATCCCGTTCTGCTCGTCCTAAATGAATTGAAAAATATTAAATTGTAATTTAAGGACCTGGTTGAATTAAAATCACAATGAAGACTCTTTTCGATTAAGTTCTATTTTCCTATTGAATGGGCGAAATTTATCATCTCTCAAACAAGTGGTTTTTCTCTCGGTAGAACATACGTAATAGCCATAATCATTTTTGCTTTTGCTGAATTTGCTCCCGTAGTAGATTATCACAAATTGAATATTTCGCATTTCATCAGTTGAACATCATAACCAGCTTTTTTAGCTGCGGGGATTTTGGCAAGGAAATTTTTTATAAATTATTTTATTTAAAATGAGAAAGAAACAACTTGTGATGGTTCAGAACATAGTATATATATATAAACAGTTTAATTCTCGTGTAAATGTATCATCGTCGATTGTCGCCAAAAATCGCGTTTTTATCACAAGAGAGGGAGAACTTTATAACAGAGCAATGAATCGACAGGTTCGGATTCTAACTTTAAACATGATAAATATCAACCCTGAACAGTGCGTTTACAGAAACATTTCGGATGGCCTAAATTATACATATGAAAGAGCGCATTTGCTAGTGTATGCATTCTCCGAAATTGTCGTTATGAATTCGTGATTGGCAGCGATTTTTTGTGCAGCAGAAGATAAGTTAATTTATCTTCTGCTGCACAAAAAATCGTGAGGCTGCTGTACGGCAGAGACGATCGAGTTGTCAAGCAGGGGTGGCCGGGGGCCGAAAATATCCGGCCCGGCCCCCAGGGTAGGCCCCGGCCCCGGCCCCCGTGGTCGGCCCCGGCCCCGGCCCCCGAGGTCGGCCCCGGCCCCCGGGGTCGGCCCCGAAGTAGGCCCCGGCCCTAAATCTTGAAATTTTTCTAAAAGATATCTGCGACGGAGGAAAAATTCATCCAAAAAGGAGAAAATTCGTACATCTGTAACGCATACGAAATAAATCGGGGCACTTTTCATCATAAATTGGCTCATTCTGTTCAACTGGCTGTGAACTTCACTCAACTATCCACGGCCACCGGCCCCCAAGGTCGGCCCCGGCCCCCGAGGTCGGCCCCGGGGGCCGGGGCCTGGGGCCGTAGCCGGGGAGCGACCGGCATTCTGCCGGGTCGCTATCTCTCCTTCCTCCCGACCCTTTCCCTCCGCGACCACCACACCTCGGGCCTGTGCCCTTCTTTGACGCCGATGAGGATCCCTCTCCTCTCTACGTGTCGTCTCCCTCTTGTTGTCGACTAACGCTTGCCCGATAAACTTGTCTCCTCTGAAGTCCTGTCGCTGGGCAACACCACTAAGAGTATGTGAAGAGGGACGCATACTTACTGTATCTTTGGATTCCCGAGTCTTTGATACCTGAAATACTCTGTTTGCAACCTGAATTAATCCCGCGGTTTTATTTCCTAGTAAGTAATAAATGAAACAAGTAAAATGAATCCTCGGTTGAATGTGTCCTGTTCGTCGCTCTAATAATTGAAAAATCCACTTATCAAGCTAATTCGATAATACGAAAAAAAATTTATTTCATTAAGAGAGCCTCTCTGTAAGGATCAAGCAGCCCTCCATGGGGGCCTGCCCCGGGGTAAAAATTTTTGATTTGGCTATCCAAAATTTATTCAGGGGTACCTATGCGCACTATGAAGAAAATTAGAAGGTCAATTTTGTTATAAAATTTTTTTCCTTGTCTGGGCATGCAAAAGTAAGGGAAAAGTATTAGTTACCATAACTTTCTTTAATATCCATATTTTTCAATTTTCTTTTTTTTTATTGGCATCGCCGTTGGATTCTAAACAAAACTGCAAAGATATGTTTCAGTCAACTATTTCATTTTCACATCGAAAAATTACTTTTAATATTTTAATTTGACGGTTAAGTACCTTATACTCATTTGTGTGTGGGTGTTATATCTCAAAATGTAGAGCATTAAAAACTATATAATATACCTTCTTTTCGCTTAGCCTGGATGTCTCCTAAGCTGTCAAAAGTAGCCTCGAATAGGCGTACCTCGGATATGTGGGATTCAAGGAATGCGTGAAAAATAAGTTAAATTCTTGTTGTAACATAAATTGAACCGCTTCATTCGATTCAGCTTGTTCCTTTTCATAAAAGCTCCCTTTAAAAATTTCATGAAAATATGATCTTCCATGAAAATAACACATTTTTTCGATTTTTCTGTCATTGTCAGAAAATGACCTAAAACTATTCGAATTGCTATATGTTCAATATTTTCGATGAGAACAGAGTGCGGATAGTACTATTCAGTACACGACAAAATTCTCTACAAAATAAAAATATTTACATCTGGATAGGGCGTCCCTAACAATGACAGTATCGATTATCCTATGGCGGTCGCGACAAAACTGACACATCCGCATTTTCCAACTTTTCGTGCAATCGTAATGTTTATTACTCATCCAATACATCATTCTGCTCCACGAAGCACACTAAGGTCAGAACCTATGTTTGTTTTGCAGATTTCCCGTGGTAAAAGCCCGCAAAAGGGTTTGCACGCGCGCGGATTCGAACCTGCGACCCATGGCATTCGACGTGCACAACCAATGGGCCAAAATGACATTAAAAAATTCATTTCTGGAAAATGCCAAAACCAATCTTAAAGGTTGACCTGTCAACCGATAGCTATTTTTGCGCTCTATCGAAATAAATATATCCGCCAAAAAGTGTAAATTGGCAGCAAGGTCAAATAAGTGGTCAAAATATTCGAACCCTAAAAAGTAGATCAAACAATCTATACATCATAACGTGATGTATGGTAAAGTTGTTCGTCTGAGAGAAAGCTATAGAGTGGCATATAACATGTGGTGAGAAGTTCAATCCGCGAGCAATAACAGCCGCGGAAATGAACCCCCAAAAATTGACTTTTCAAAGGACTTCAGGGCAGTTTTTCAGAACTCATATTAATAGAGAGGACATTCTTTATTAGTCACTATTTGCTGTTCGGCTGGAGTACCGATAACATCCTTTCGCTGATCCTCGGTCGCGAGGAGACGAAGCTTTCTGCGTTTTGGGTGAAGCAGAGTTGCGATGCGGTGAAACTTCGTGATGATTCCATCGTCCTCTTTCCTCAGCATGCACTTATATGCGCTTCTACCGAGCACGCAGAGCATGTCAGAGTCCGAAGTTGTAACAATCGTGTGGAATCTTTCCCTAAGTTCGTGCCATCTAGGCCAGACGTCACAGAGCAGTGCCGCATCCCTCTAAACAACACGTAAATAATTATAAAATAAATGAACTTTTCAAACCTGAAAGAATTCGATGAAATCTTCGAATTGACTCAAGATATACAGGACGTCGTCGAATTCAGTGCGATTTGAGGATAGGGAATCCAGAGCACTTCGCACATTCTTTAAATATATTATTGATTATTCATGTTAATGATGAAATGCATAAAAAATTACTACCTCAGGAAGCTTGTTTCGATCTTTGTGACCGAACAGCTCAGCAGCGCATTCTTGATATGCTCTGGCCGATTTCAACTTAGTCAGCCAGCGAGTTTCCACCTCGAGCGGAAGCTTTCTAGAGAGCGCCGAGCCAAGAGATGTTCCTCTCACTCCATTCACAACTGTCTTCAAATCATCCAGGATGCGTCTTGCACGTCGAATAATAGCGGTTTCTTCTGCACTCAGATCATTTACGAACAGAAGAGTCTTTCGATCCTTATAGGGATTGAAGGTTCTCTTGCATATATTGTTCGCAATATGACATATGCAGGCCACTTCTGGAAAAAAACCAATGGCTATAACAGTCTCCTGGGGAAAATAAATCTAACTGTTGCCAATATTGACTCGAAGCGCTTTACTGATGTTCGAGCCCTCATCAGACGCAGCGTAGAGTGTTGAGAGGGTCGCTTCCGATAGCCCAAAGCTTCCAGCAGCCATCTTGATGTCCTCCCACACTTGGGCGCTGTCCTTTCTCGAAACGTCACACCTCTTCATTGCCGCGTGAATACTGTGGTACTTCCTGGGAAGATGAAAATACTTGAAAAAAACATTTTAGGTTGTTACGCAAAGAAAGATTTAATAATATTTGTATCCAACACTAACCACTCTCGGATGATGTGTACAACGAGTGTTATATAGTCATCCTTCCTTTTGCCATAGTCCGCTGAGATGGCGCCACCGTATTCTTCCAAATGTTGGACTACTGTAGCGCCTTTCGTCGCGAGAAGTTCACTATGGAGCTCATTCATCCGTTTAGCCACACATGGCCTCGAAGGCAAAACGGATTCTACCTTGAGGTTGTCAACGTTCTTCCGATTCGCTCTAGAAAAACGCACAAACTCGTACACACAAAAGACCAATTCAAACAAGAAAAGGCAATTGTCTAACCCAATTTTCAGAGCGGTGGAAATAACATCACGGAATCCGCTGTCTTCACAAATGGAGAATGGGCGCGAGTTCTCCGAGACCCACTTGGCAATGGCAGTGGACAGTTGGCGCTTCTCCTCCAAAGTACCCGAAACGGATACTCTCGATAAGAATCCGTCAATCGGTCCTCTTGTCAGTTCTTGTGTAGCTTTAAGCTTACATCCTCTTTGGCAATTGTCAAGATGACGACTGAAAGAAGTTTCGTGAATGAATGGACGCCAATCGCAATCAAAACACTAATAAAAACTATATAAAAACAACAAAAAACCTTGCATTCCCTCCTGGGACCATTACCAGATGACATCGTGAGCAAGAAAGCAGCTGAGTGTAGAAAGCAGAATTCTCGTGCCCATCAGGGCTATAGAAAAGCTGCTTAATGGGATCGGTCGGATCCGTCTTCTTCTTATGTCGGAAGAACGCGTACTCCTTGGAGAACTTCTGTTCGATCTGAGCACGGACGACCGCTTGGAGTTGCTCCTTAGTGCACGCTTTTGTCCCGAACACCTTGCCTGAAGTTAAAATATTTCGTTATGAAGCAAACGCTTAACGAAGCAAAATCGCTAAGAAAATGTTAGCGCATCGCACCAAAGATCTTCTGCAGAATCTTCTTGTCAGCTTCGCAGATGGAATCCACGTCGTATTCCGAGCTACTTGTGTCGCGCATCTCACTGAATATCAGAAAATAAGCAACAAAACCGCATACAAATGCCCAGCAACAAACTAGAATAGCGATGAAAGGTATTTCATTTATTTCATTCCGAAGCGGAATGAGAGTCGTATTGACTACTGATCTGCTATATAACGTATGGTCAATTGGAGCAATAAGAGTTCGGATGGTCACGACCATGCTCGCTTGCAATTTTGCGAACAACGGGCCCAATCGGGCTCAGGGCCGGGCCCAAGGTTGGGCCCGGCCCGGCCCGGCCCTAGAGGGCCCTAGAAATTTGGGCCGGCAATCATTTTGGGCCGGGCCGGGCCGGCCCGGGCCCGTTCCACCTCTGACCAGAAACCAATGAAAAGTGACCAAAAATGTGAAAAAAGTACCAAAAAGTTGTATAATTTCCAGGTCAAAATAACATGTAAAATGAGTAGCCCACTTTCCAAAAGTGGGCTCTGTCAAGCAGAAGTGTGATACGAAACTGGCTTTTTGTTTTGTTTTTGTTTTGTTTTGTTGTAAAACATGAAGTAAGAAGAATGATGTTCACATACAGACTGCATAAAATATGATCTGTTTTCTGTTATGTTCGTGATGCAGAGATGCACGCAAGGTGATTCAGTCAGACGGGAGCGCATGGCAAAGTCCAAAAGATGCACACACGATGCTGCCAATAAACGATGACAAGCCGCGGCATTAATCTTGTCTTTTGTCCTGGACACATTCACTTCTGCCTATCTTAATACACAAGGACATGGGACATGTCTAAGACTTGTCTCAGACGTGTCCTGGACAAAACAGAGAAATAGCATAGCCCATCGCGAGACGGGAGTAGCAAAAGAAGTGAAAAAGAATGCGCCAGACGGTAAGAGTGCTCTGTTCCAGAAAGTTTAAGATATGTATATATAGGCGTCCTGCGAGACATTCTGCCAAATTCCCCCTCAGGTCGTGCTTGTGAGACTTCCTGAAGCTTCCAGAGTGTCTAGAAAGTTGGTAAGTATTTTTTTTCTTTCTGTACAAACTATTTAATTTTACCCACAAAATGTTTAATTCTATTCTTAATTCAGGTGCTGAAGAATGGCACCGAGATCGAAAAAGAAGAAAACCATCTTAGATGTCGAGATCGAAGACGAGCGATTAGTTAAATGAGCGACGAGCGATCTCGACATCTAAGATGGTTTTCTTCTTTTTCGATCTCGGTGCCATTCTTCAGCACCTGAATTAAGAATAGAATTAAACATTTTGTGGGTAAAATTAAATAGTTTGTACAGAAAGAAAAAAAATAAGTGAAAATCTTTTTTTTTTGCTTCTGTTTTCATACATTTCATTCATTTCAAACATTTCATTCATTGTTGTTTGCTTTAGGGTAGACGCGGAAGAAAAGCTCCAACGAAAAAGGACGGCATTGGAGAATGCGAAGGAGAAAGAAAAAAAAGAAGAGATAAAAAAAATCAAGCGATTGAACGACATGACGCCGCTTTCAAGGACGTCATCCGGCTTAATGAAGAACTCAAGGTTCTTGAAGTCACTCTTAAAGCTAAATTAGAATCTGCCACAAAAAGAACAATCAGTAAAAAAGAATCCATCAAATCTAAAAATAGATTAAATTTATTAAGAGCTAGAAAGTTAGCAAGAAATGTAGATATCTCTGATAGTGAAAACGATGATGATGTTGTAGTTAAAAGAGAAATAGATGCTGCTGTTATTGAAATTGAAGATCTTGTTATGGAAGATTAACTATATTGTTTTACTTGTTTTGATTGTATTTTTTAAGTTTGAATAAAGGTTTTTTTTATATATGATGTTCACATACATAGGGGAAAATGATATGTACATACATAATGAAAGAAGAATGTTCTGTGCTTTGTGCACATACTACAAATGGGACCCGCCAGAGAATCAGCTGGCTAAACAACTAGCCGTTCTCTCTCACTCTCTCTCTCCTTATTACTCTGAGGCCAAAAAGGCGAGACAAGCAGAGATGGAGAAATAGTGTTGCGAGCTGAGAGGCCAAAGCAGGTGCGACGGGAGCAGAGCTGAGAGATAGTGTTCTTCTCTGTTTCTCTGGCGCGCTAATTCAAATATGTAAGGGACAGCAAAATAGACGTTTGAGAGCCCTTAAAAAGGGTTAAATCTAAACAGTTTGGGATGAAACTCAAATTTTGCAATATTACAATCGAGAAGAATCTAGTTGCCAAAAATCTAAAGAAAAGGACCAGAATGAAGCGAGTTATTCGCATGTAAAGAAAAAAAGTGTGAAAAATATTTTTTCGCGATTGAAATTTTTTCGCGGCAGCAAACTTTTTCGCGTTCGGGATGCACAAAGGGCGCGATAGGAAGACATCATACATGATAACAGAGACATTTCTGAATGTACAGAGAGAGTCTCTCTCTCCTTCCCTCCTCTCTCCTGCTCTCTCTCCCTCTCTCCTTATCACACACTCTCTCTCCTTCCCTCCTCTCTCCTGCTCTCTCTCCCTCTCTCCTTATCACACACTCTCTCTCCTTCCCTCCTCTCTCCTGCTCTCTCTCCCTCTCTCCTTATCACACACTCTCTCTCTTCTTCCTTTCTCCATGTCGCATCCTTTGTTATGCAGCACTCCTCCAATTCTGTTTCTGTCTCTTTTCTCCCTCTCCCGCATTGCTCCTTCCCTCCTTCCCTCTTTACCTCCTTCCCTCGTTAGCTTCACAATACACAGTACGAGAACATATAAAGAGCATAACGAACAGGAGAGAGTGCATGGTATGTAGACTTCACAATTATGCCAGAGCACCAGTACGTGCCAGAGCATCATCACGTGCAAGAGAACCGAGAGAAAGGGGAGGAGCCGGGAGAGGGAGGATAGAGCGAGCAAACTACAGTATACAGAGAAGAGAGAGACATATATATGTACATACACACTAGAAATAAATATACACTAGAAATACACCATTACATTCTTAATTCTATCTGTTTTATGAACTAGTCATGCCTATTTCCTTATATATATATTACATTTCTCCTTTTAATCATTTTCTTTTTAATTAGCACATCTAAAATGCAATTTATTTTGTTGAATTCACCTGTATTCTAGCTTGATAGGAAGAAACAGACATCTTTAGCATATCCACTAATGAGTTTGAATTATCTAGTAAAAATTGAACATCTTTAGTGGTTTTACTATTAAGTGCGCCTCCTCTTTTCATTCCGAAGAAATCAGTAATTAATTTCCATTTTGCACTAGGATCCGAATTAAGTCTATTTTGTTTATCATCAAAATTGTGATAAATTGCCTTTGTATCAATCAGAATTTGCTGATAGTTTTTGAGATCATCTTGAGTAATTTTACTGTTATCAGGAGTCTTTTTTACTAGTAATTCCATTAATCCATTAGTTGCATTATATTTTCTGTTTGCAATTTTTATTTCGTTATTATGTATATAAACATTTCGAGCTCCAATGGTATATTTATCATGTTCCCTGTCATATCTAATCGAATATCCTGCAATACTTTTATCAGTATTATCTTTTAAAATGTTTCAATAGTTGAAGTAACAAAATGCTGAGATTTATTTTCTTTAGGTTGTTCAATTGCTTTTTGTTCAATTGCTTTTTGTTCAATCGCTTTTATTTCCTTTTGTTCAATTGGTTTCGTTTCTTTTCCCATTTACATAACCAAATTGTTTTCAATAAAACATTCATTCCTATTTTTCGAAATCTAAAATTGAGTAAAATAGCAACATTTCCAAATTTGTAAAAATCAAGATTTTTATTTGAAAAAAATTTTCCCTTATAAATAACTGAAAATTGGCGATCACCAGATTGTCCCTGAAGTCAATTTTCAGAACGCAAGAATGAGTAAAAACCAGAAGATCAAAAACATTGATAAAATGAATCGGGATGAGCTTAGAAAAGAAGTCGGACAACTGAAAATGATGAGAGAACTGAATGTTTCACAATTAAGAGATATTTTAGAATACGAATTTAAAAAGAACACGGAGATGAAGGAAAAGGTGAGGAAGGAACAAAAGGACAAGAAGGAGAAGAATGAAACGCTGAGAAAAGAGAAGGATGAATTAAAGAAGTTTATGAATTTTGATTTGGAAGTAAGAAAATTTAAGGATTATGATGTTAATGACATTAAAATTACAAATGAGAACAATGAAAAACCCGATGATTTTTTGAAAAATGTGGAAGACGAATTACTTAATGGAATTGAAAAGAAAAACTATAAAATTAGATTTTCAGTTGAAGTAGAAATGATTAAGACTAATGAAAATATTATCGAAAAATTCTATTTCAGTACTGAAACAAAGAAATTATTGTTCAATGATAATAAAAGCGAATTCTATTCAAACGCTTGTAAAGAACTAACAAATAAAATGGGGGCGAAAGATGTGAGAGGTTCAGGATGGAATATAAATAGGGTTAATTATGTAACAATGCATAAGCGTTTATATAGAATCTTTAAAGGAAGTTCATATATCCCGTTACCAGACTTCATTGCAGAAAGAAGGCTATTATTAATGTAAAGAATGAAGATGATAAATGCTTTATGTGGGCAGTTTTACATCCAGTTAATAAGGCTGCTCAAAGAATATCTCATTATAAAGAATATGAAACTGAACTAGATTTTACAGGAATTGAATTCCCAGTTGATAAAAAGGGAATTGAAAAGTTTGAAAAGTTGAACAATTTATCCATCAATGTTCTAACAAACATAGATAAAGAGATTACTCCATGTTATCTTTCAAAACTAAGACTACCTGAAGATAGAATAATTAATTTGTTTTTAGTGAATGGTGAAAATAATGATGATAAAAAACATTACTGTTGGATTAAACAAATAAAAAGGTTATTAAATAATGAGATAAATAGTCATACAGGTAAAATGTATATATGTATAAGATGTTTCAGTCATTTTTAGGTTAAAGAAAAATACAATGAACATAGAGATAATTGTGACAAAAATAGGCCAGTTATATACAATCCACCAAAAGATAATTGTAAATTTAAGAATATATTTAAATCTCAGAAAATTCCATATATAATTTATGCTGATTTTGAATCAATTATCGAAAAGTATGATTCTGTCAGTAATTCACCTGATATTTCATATAATGAAAAAGTTGGAAAACATATAGCATCAGCATTTTGTGTTGTAGTTGTTGATTTTAATGGAAATCTTATTGATAAAAAAGTGTATAGAGGATTAAACACAGTAGACGAATTCAATAGTTATATTTGTAAAAAGAGTACGGAATTAATTAAGACATCTGATAAAAAAATAAGAAAATTAACAGATCTAGAAAAAGAAGAATACAAAGCTAATGAAACATGTCCAGAATGTAAAAGAGAATAGACTGATGACAATTATAAATGCTAGGATAATGATCATTGGTCAGGAGAATATAGAGGTCCATTATGTAGGCAATGTAATCTAAAAACAAAGAAAAATAGATTCATTCCAGTTGTATTTCATAATCTAAAAGGATATGATTCTCACTTAATTATTGGTTTCTTTGAATATGGAAGGAAACAATTTGATGACGATATTGATATTTCAGATATCAAGGTTATTCCAAACAATAGTGAGAAATATGTTAACTTTAGCTATTTAGTAGAATATTCTGAAAAGTCTAGAATTCCTGAAAAGTATAGAAAAAAACAATCAATCTGAATTTGATTGTAGAACATTAGAAATTAGATTTATAGATAGTTTTTCATTCATGTCAATAGCATTAGGTAAGTTAGTTGAAAATTCAGCTCATGATCTACTAAAAATTACACAAAGTTACTATAATAAAGATAATTTTCATCTAATGAGAAGAAAAGGAATTTATCCATATGAATATATGGATTCTTTAGAGAAATATGAAGAAAAGGAATTACCAGGTATCGAATTATTTTATGATAAGCTAAATGATAAACATTGTTCAGAAGAAGATTATGAATATGCCAAGGAAGTTTACAGAAGAATGGGATGTAAAAATCTAGGTGAATATACAGAACTATATATGATTAATGATGTTATTTTATTAGCAGATGTGTTTGAAAACTTTAGAAATCTTTGCATAAATAATTATGAATTAGATCCAGCATGGTATTATACTGCACCAGGATTAGCTTGGGATGCAATATTAAAAAAGACAGAAATTGAATTAGAAACCATTAAAGATGTTGATATGTATTTATTCATTGAAAGAGGAATAAGAGGAGGAATGGTAAATGTTATTAAGAGATATTCAAAAGCAAACAATAAGTATATGAAAGATGAATATAATATCGATAAAGAATCAACATATTTAATGTATTTAGATGCAAATAATTTATATGGATGGGCAATGTCACAAAACTTACCATATAATGAACTAAAATTTGAAGATGAATTGGTGGATGAATTCAGCATTAGAGAATATATTTCAAGTTTGAATAATCAGAATAAAGGATGTATATTAGAAGTTGATTTAGAATATCCAAAAGAATTACATGATGAACATGATGATTTCCCATTTTGTCCTCAAAACACTGTTGTAAATAATCAAAAATTTCCAAAGCTAATGAATACTCTGTTTCATAAAGAAAAGTATGTAATACATTATACAGCATTACTTCAAGCATTAGATCATGGATTAAGGTTAAAGAAAATACATAAAATCTTAACATTTAATGAGAGTAATTGGATGAAACCATATATTGAATTAAATACTAATCTAAGAAAACAAGCTAAAAATGATTTTGAAAAGGATTTTTTCAAACTAATGAATAATGCTGTATTTGGTAAAACTATGGAAAATATTAGAAATAGAGTTGATGTTAAATGAACATCATCAAAAGAAAAAGCAGTGAAGTTGATAAGTAAACCAAATTTCAAGAAAAGTGTTATCATTAATGAAGATCTATTAAGTGTTGAAATGTCAAAAACTAAACTAACATTTGATAAACCAATCTATATTGAACTCAGTATTTTGGATATTAGTAAAACTTTAATGTATGAATTCCATTATGATGTCATGAAACCAAAATATAATGAGAAATTAAGATTATGCTATCAAGATACAGATAGTTTCATCTATGAAGTAAAAACAGATGATATTTATACAGATATGAAAAAAGATATGAAAAACCAGTTCGATTTTAGTGACTATCCAAAAGAACATGAACTATATGATGAATCAAATAAAAAGGTAATAGGAAAATTCAAAGATGAATTGAATGGAAGGATAATGACAAGATTTGTAGGATTAAAACCAAAACAATATGCATATGAAATAAAAGACTATAAAATTGGACAAATCGAAGAAATTAAAAAGGCAAAAGGAATAAAAAAGAATGTAATAAGGAAATTAAAAGTAGATGATTATAAGAAATGTTTATTAGAAAATGAATATACTAGAAAAGAACAATATTTAATTCAAAGTAAATCTCATGAAGTTTCAACAATAAAACAAAATAAAATGGTCTTCAATAAAGACAATAAAGATGAATATAAGAGAGACATTTTAGAGAACACTATTGATACACTTGCATATGGAAATCATAAATCAGATGTATTAAGAATAGCTGAATAAAAACAATAACTGAAAATAGATTACTCAAGATTACTCAATTAAACTTAAAATAACATCAGTATACTCATAATTTTCTAAAAGTTTTAAGACTAATAAACAATAATGTCCACAACAATGAGTATTTAATTTTTGAATTTGAAAAGTTGATAACAAAATCTTAGATTTTTGAGTATTCAGATATTCTTGTAATTCTAATGGAGGATCTAATCCAAAGGAATCGAAATAATATATTTTATCATTATCTTTATGATAACAAACCCAATGTGTTCCTATATTATTATCAGTATCAAGATTTACTATTCCACATTCCTTATCCATAATGCTATTAGGAAGTGTATTTCTCATGAAAACACCTCTGATGTTTTTAATTTTGAATTCGTCAACTAGATTTTTCAGATCAATATTTGTTAAACTTGACATCTTATTATTAGTTAAGCTTGGCATTATTGATTTGATTGAAAATAAAATTACTTATTTATTTCACTTAAATTTATTTCAATCATAAGATTTACATGATAAAAATTAATTGTATTATTTTTCATATCAACCAATTTTAACGTAATATTATCAGTTACATTTACTACATTATGACAAGAAGGATTACATGGTTCTGAAAGAATGTTTTCATTCATTTTAAATCTATGAAGAAAATTTGATCTAGTAGTATTCACAAATGTATCATCAATTAGATTACAAGATAAAAATATATCCTCAATATTTGTGATTATATGTTTAGACATATGCTTGCCCTTAGTTAATATTTTATTATCAAATCCTAATGTTGGACCAATTGTATTTTCAGCGGTAAAATCAATTGAATATTTATCTCTAGTATGTAAAATTAATTTACTATTCTCAATCTTTAATAAAAAGGTACTATTTAACTTATTTATTACATACTTATTAATTTCTAAATATCCTTCAATTTTAATTAAAGTAATTTAAAAATTTTTATTTTCATCTATAAAAGGAAACATAAATTTATCTTGAAAAGGAAACACAACTGTTTGTTCACTTGAAGAAAGATTTAAGAAAAAATAAACCATTTATTAAGTTAAAAATCATATAAGAAAAATCTGATCATCTAAGTAATAGCAATTCAACATTTTTCTATACTTTCCTCTTTCTTTTGAACATGACAAATCCACTGTGATAAATCCAAAATCTGTACTCCAACATTCTCGACACATCTCAAAAAATTCATCTTTCTTTAAATCAGTACAATGATAATTATAAAAATAATTGAGATTCCTGCCATCTTGGTTAAATAAAATGAATAAATTAGCTTTCTCTCTGACTGTATTTTTTGGCATTTTAAAATAATTTTGGCTAATATAGAAACAATCAACATTATTATGCCTTCCATGAGTATAATAATCTTCAATTTTAGTCTGATTATCACCAATTACATCATCGAAAATTATTAATGTTTTTAAATTAGGATCGATTTCTGAGGGTTCAGGCACATCATTTGCATCTTTATAACAGTGAATTTGAATATTTTGTACATTCTTTTGTTCTTTTTTAACACAATATGTTCTGTTGACAAACAATCTAATATTTCTTGTTTTGTATTATTATTTTCAAGTCCTTTGATCAATACTTGGTAAATAGGTTGATGTAGTGATCTAGAAAATATATATAAATTATTATAATCAAGATAATCTTGAGAATCAAATTTACTTAAAAGTAAGTTCATTATCAAATTTGTTTTTCCACATCCAGATTTTTCAATTATACAAGCTCTAATTGATGATGGAAGAAGAAAATTATTCTGTCTCGGCGTGTATAGATTTTTAATAGAAAGATCTATCATTTTTCTATAATTTATTATAATAAAATTTTTTTAGTTATAAATGTATTGTCTAGCATGTAAGAAAAATACTGAAACTATTAATCCAGCTGAAATATTATCAAAAAATAACAGAAAAATGATAAAAGGTAACTGTAAAGAATGTAATAGGGTAAAATTTAAATTTATTTCAATGAATTCAGACACTCAGCTAGACACTAAGATGGACACTAAACTGGACACTAAACTGGACACTAAGATGGACACTAAACTGGACACTAAACTGGACACTAAGATGGACACTAAGACGGACACTAAGATGGACACTAAGTTAGAAGATGTATATTATGATCCAAAAACAGGATTCTCTAATATTAATGATTTACAAAGAAAAACAGGAAAATCCTAAAAAAAAATTAAAGAATTTCTTGATCAACAAGATACGTATACACTTCATAAACCAGCAAGAAAAAATTATAAAACAGAAAGAGTATATATTCATGATATTGATGAACAATGGCAAGCAGATTTAGTTGAAATGATACCATATTCCAAAGAGAATGATGGTTTTAAATATCTATTAACCATCATTGATTGTTTTAGTAAATATGCTTGGGCTATCCCTATTAAAAATAAGAGTGGAGAAGAGATTCTTAGAGTATTTGAAGTGTTGATAAAATCAAGAAAACCTCAAAAATTTCAAACGGATAAAGAAAAGAGTTCTTCAATTCTAAAATGAACAAACTAATCAAAGAAAATAAAATCAGTCACTTTTCTACAGAATCTAATAAAAAAGCTTCAATTGTTGAAAGATTTAATAGAACTCTAAAGGAAAAGATGTGAAAAATATTTACTCAAAATAATAATCATAAATGGATTAATATCTTAGATGATTTAATGAATAATTATAACAATTCTTATCACAGATCAATAAAAATGACTCCTGTAAAAGCAAGTCTGAAGGAAAATAAAGAGGTTGTTCATAAAAATTTATTTCCAAATAAAGAGACTGTTCATAAAAATTTATTTCCAAATAAAGAGACTGAAGAGATTAACTCAAAATTTAATGAAGAGATTGACTCAAAATTTAAAGTAGGTGCTAAAGTTAGAATCACGAAATATAAGTCAATTTTTGACAAAGGATATCTTCCAAATTGGACAACTGAAATGTTCATTATCAATCAAGTTTACAATACTGATCCAGTTACATATGAAATTAAAGATTTATCAAATGAAATTATAAAAGGAAAGTTTTATGATGAAGAATTAGTACTTTATGATCAAAGTAATGATGTTTATAAAGTAGAAAAAATTCTCAAACGAAGAACTAAAGATGGAATAAAGGAAATTTTAGTGAAATGGTATGGATATCCAGATAAATTTAATAGTTGGGAACCTGAAAATAATCTACAAAGGCAAATTTGAGATAGGAGAATAATATTCATCATCTTCTTCATTTTTGACAACAACTTTAGGTTTCACTTTTCTAGAATCTCTAGGTTTTTCAATCTTGTTTAGATCCTTTTCTTTATTTTCAAGTTTTGTAAATTTTTCTTTTAGTTCTTCATTTTCTACTATAAGTGCAATATATTTAAAATGTAGGTCTTGGTATTTTCTTTTTTCTTTTTCATATTCTACTTTTTGTTCTTTATATCTTAGTTTTTGTTCTTCATGTTCTTTATGTAAATTATCTGTTTCTTCATCTAATACTTTGACTTGTTTTCTTAGTTCTTTAGAACTTTCACATTCTTTATATTCACGTTTTGAATCATCACTATTTTCATTATGACTATTTTCATTATGACTATCGTTATTATCACTACTATCACTATGCTCATTATTAATAATTGGTTCTCTATTAATGAGTTCTCTTGTTTCTCTAAAAATATTATCATCTTTATCTCTCAAATCTCTTTCTTTATGCATATTTTTTTCTCTAGCTTCTCTAAAGATATCAGCTATTGTATGAGATATTACATTAATAGTATGGTTTAAAAAGAGTTGTCTTTCATATTCTGGGTCAAATACAACTTCACTAAAATCATTCATTTATTAAGAAAAAAATTTGCTATATAAATGGAAAGTATTCTTGAAATTGATGAATATTATGATGCAGATAGAAAACCATTCGTCAATAATTCAACAAATAAAGGGAATTTGATCACCATTTCACCAACAAGTGGGTCAGATTTAAATAATGGTGTGATTAATTTTCATGTTGAAAGAACTGATCAATATCTTTTACCTAGTGAAAGCCATCTTTATTTAGAAGCAGTAATGTCGCATTCTGACGATACTCCTATTACAGAAGATGAAAAAATTACACTTGTTAATAATGCAGCAATGTTCTTATTTAATCGTGCTACATATATATTAAATGGAACTGAAATTGAAAATATACAAGATCCAGGAAGAACCAGTCTTTTGAAAGGATTGTTAAGTTATTCACCTACTTTAAATAAATGCAATACATTTGGTTGGATTTTAGATGAAACTTCATCTCTAAAAACAAAAATTGATAAGTATATTAGATTGAGAAAAGGAAAAGTTGTTTTTTATATACCTCTTAATCACATTTTTGGTTTTCATGAATGTTATAATCAAGTTATTTATGGATTAAGTCATACTCTAATTTTCAACAGAGCTAATTCTGATAAAAATGTTTTTATTGCGGATGACAAGTTTGATGAAAAAGTTAGTGGAAACCTAAAGATTAAGATAACTAAGTTACAATGGATAATTACAGAAATATTTCAAAGTCTTAGAATGCAAAATAAATTACTTGAAATTTATAAAAGTAATACAAGATATGCTCAATTCTATGCGCGACAATTTTCATCATATTTAATTCCAGAAGGTTCTCAGGATTTTAATTTGAATTTAGGAGTCAAATCTATGGATGTAAAATATCTCATTGTCGGATTTCAAGTGAAAAGAGAAAATAATTATAAGAATTCAGCAAGATTTGATAATTGTAATTTACAATCAATTTATGTTGAATTAAATTCAGAAAGATATCCTAATCAATGTCAAACGTTTAATTTTGAAAATCATAACGCCGTTCAATTATATGACTTTGCAAAAAAGTTTAAGAAAAACTATTATGAAACTAAAAAAGAAAAAACCCTTTTCTTGAGGAGGCCTTTTCTTTTTTATTATTATTACCCAATTATTGTGTTGGATGTTAGTAAACAAAGAGAAAAAAAACAAGCTTGAATACCAAACATTAAACTTACAAATGTCATTTTCTTCACCTATCAAATCTGAAACAATGTGCTATTAAGTGAGAATATTGTTGAAATTGATAATAAATTAAACTTAAAACTAAAATATTGATTCCGACTAGAATTATATATAATCAGAATCACTTAAAAATTATTTTTTCTATAAATGGGTATCTTTAATCATGATGGAGAAAACAACCAAAGAAATATAGAAACTACTGAATTAGTTGCGGAACCATTACATGCAACATCAAAAAAAAAACGAAATTTCACAACCAACATTGCAAAATGAGAAAGAACGATTAAGTAAAGAAAATAAAGCATATATTGCTTGGTTATTGAGAAATAAACCTGTAGAAGAAAAGAAACCAAGAAGATCAAAAAAAATATCTGAAGAAGAAAAAAGACATAGAGATTTATGGATCATTTCAGATGAAAAAACTGGATCTGGTTTCAAAGAAATATATTTGAAGTAAAACATCATTATGAAAAAACAAAAAACAAAACAAAAACAACATGTTTTCATCAGTTTCTGCTGAAAACATGTTTTACAACAAAACAAAACAAAAGTAAAGTAAAACCTCATAATGAAAAAACACAAAAAAACAAACAAAAAAAGCCATGTTTCGTATCACACTTCTGCTTGACAGAGCCCACTTTCCAAAAGTGGGCTACTCATTTTACATGTTATTTTGACCTGGATTTACGAAAATTATACAACTTTTTGGTACTTTTTTCACATTTTTGGTCACTTTTCTTTGGTTTCTTGTATGAAATGGTATGTAAATGGTATATTTTAAAAAAATCGACTGGGCATTTTTGTGCGCCAGAAACGCCCTTTTATATACTACTAGGGACGCCCTATCCAGATGTAAATATTTTTATGTTGTAGAGAATTTTGTCGTGTACTGAATAGTACTATCCGCACTCTGTTCTCATCGAAAATATTGAAAATATAGCGATTCAAATAGTTTTAGGTCATTTTCTGACAATGGCAGAAAAATCGAAAAATGTGTTATTTTCATGGAAGATCATATTTTCATGAAATTTTTATAGGGAGCTTTTATGAAGAGGAACAAGCTGAATCGAATGAAGCGGTTCATTTTATGCTACAACAAGAATTTAAGAGAGCCTCTCTGTAAGACTCAAGGACGCTTGTATAGGCGCCTGCCCCGAGGAATTTTTGTTTAGTATAGCGTTGTAAACTTTATGAGGGATATATCTAGTGTTCATAACGAAGTCTAGGCGGTCAGAAAGTTTAGAAAATTTTTTTTCACTTAGATATAAGTCGTAATGTTCATAAACTTTGGATGACCATATCTAACGTTATACTCAATATTTTTCAATAGTCTTTTCAATGTTCGATTCCTCGTTCAAAACTACACAAAAAATTCATATACTTTGTACGCAAAAGAAATTAGTCTAAAGGCCTAAAATTGACTTTTTGTGTTTTTGGCCAAATTCTGGTGTTAAAATACTCGTTCTTTGAACCATTAATGGGTCATATAGACCGAATTACATCATAATATTTATTCTACAAGAAAGAGCGGTTAAAACTGTGACGGAGACAGCTTTTTAATCAAAATCTGAGGATACTTTTTTTTGGCAATATGTATTTGAATGCTGACTGTTGAAGGCGATATTGCTGAATATTTTTTGGCAATTATTTCAAATTAGTTCTTTTGAAACATCTAGCACCCAATAATGGCTATTCCAGGATTATTTGAAGTTCTTTTATGATATTCCACTCAAAAGTACTCAAAAAGTCAAGAAATTTCATTTTTACTAGCCTAGATGGCGAAATAAATGTATGAAAACTCCTTCGAAGCCAACTATCAGGTCATTTCTGAGCCGTATTACCAAACAGGTCATAACCTTTCGAAAGAGCAAAGACTTTTACATAACATATCCACCGATGAAAGAGCAAAACCTGTACATTTTTCAGAAATCTTGAAATTTCGAAAAAAAATCGGCGACAAGATTCGACTATTTTGAGCTGTTCTGCGAAAGCTGGTACCAATGGAAACCATGCTCTGAAAACTCTACCATACTATTTTTTGAGACGAAAAACATGAATTTGATGTTCATTTTCTACTTTTGAGTACCATCCATGGTACTTTTGCCAGAAGAATGAAATATAATATGCAGAAAAATTTCATTTCGATCAAGCGTACTATGGATGGTACTCAAAAGTAGAAAATGAACATCAAATTCACCTCGTCTCAAAAAATAGTATGGTAGAGTTTTCAGAGCATAGTTTCCATTGGTACCAGCTTTCGCAGAACAACTCAAAATAGTCGAATCTTGTCGCCGATTTTTTTTTCGAAATTTCAAGATTTTTAAAAAAATGTACAGGTTTTGCTCTTTCATCGGTGGATATGTTATGTAAAAGTCTTTGCTCTTTCGAATGCTTATGACCTTTTTGGTAATACGGCTCAGAAATGATCTGATAGTTGGCTTCGAAGGAGTTTTCATACATTTATTTCGCCATCTAGGCTCGTAAAAATGAAATTTCTTGACTTTTTGAGTACTTTTGAGTGGAATATCATGAAAGAACTTCAAATAATCCTGGAATAGCCATTATTGGGTACTAGATGTTTCAAAAGAACTAATTTGAAATAATTGCCAAAAAATATTCAGCAATATCGCCTTCAACAGTCAGCATTCAAATACATATTCCCAAAAAAAGTATCCTCAGATTTTGATTAAAAAGCTGTCTCCGACACAGTTTTAACCGCTCTTTCTTGTAGAATAAATATTATGATGTAATTCGGTCTATATGACCCATTAATGGTTCAAAGAACGAGTATTTTAACACCAGAATTTGGCCAAACACACAAAAAGTCAATTTTAGGCCTTTAGACTAATTTCTTTTGCGTACAAAGTATATACCATTTTAAAGAGGATAAAAACTTACATCGAATGGACTATTCCGTTTTAAAATTGATGAACTTTAAAAGAAATTATGGTTTGCAGCCAAAGATATATATAACACCCGCACACAAATGAGTATAAGGTACTTAACCGTCAAATTAAAATATTAAAAGTAATTTTTCGATGTGAAAATGAAATAGTTGACTGCAACATATCTTTGCAGTTTTGTTTAGAATCCAACGGCGATGCCAATAAAGAAAATAAAATAGAAAAATATTCAGTTTGAAGCGAGATACGTCAATTCATATAATATACAAACTTTCAACTGTTCACACAAGAATTTTTTTTGAAAAAAATATTAACCATTTAATCTTGCTACTGGGGGCCTGTGTCATGCCTGACTATGTTTTCATACTCGAAATCCAACATCTGGATCTGGGGCAGGCCCTACTGGAGGCATACAGAGAGGCTCTCTTAATTCTTATTGAATTAACTTTAATGCATATGATGTATACTATCTGTTTTTACCTCTCTTTTATTGACGATCTGTAAATTTTCAATTAAATTATTTACGGTCATTCGGTGTGCAAATGAATCGGAAATTTCGACGCCTCAATTTGTTATATGCCCTGTCCGAACAACTGAAACCAGCGGGTTTACGAATGTTGTTTCTTCTCCTAATAATTTTAAGTAGCGGCAGCAATATGTTGAAAAAATAATCTGTCTTATATTAAGCAGCATTCCCAAACAGAGGCATAAAATTACCGCACGAGTACAATTTTTTAAAAGATAACAATCATGTTTCACTTTTTTCTTTTGGTGAAACCCGTCATTTTCATATCCTCCTGCTCAATTGCTTGCTTTCATTCTCTTTTCATGCATTGCGAAGAGCAATCTTCGGTTTCCCCTGTCTTTTTCCTGCGATGCTCTATTTGCCACCTGACGTTATCCCGTGGTTTTACTTGATCAGTGCGTAATAAAACCAGGTTGCAAAACTCGCCCTACGCTAATTGTAAGATCTTTATCCGAATTACTAATAATTGAAAAAGAAGGCCAGTAATAATTGTTCCCTTCTCGTCGCGTTGGCTGCTCCAATCTTCAGAAGAACCCCAGGCCGCTAAACTGGCCCTCCACTTAGTCTTCTTTATTGTTATTCGCTCTAATAATTGACAGAAGAATCGTGTGAACAAAATGGTAGATTCAAGGAGGCTGCTATGATTTATTTGTATGTTTCTTTTACCATTTTCGAAACAAAAAAAAACTAATAATTCATATTAATTTTGCCCAATTGAACGAAAATCCAGCATATTCCAAGATGACAGCTTTTTTTCGACACGATTCTGCCCCTTTTCCTCACAAACTCTCTCACTCTCTCTCTCTCTCTCTCTCTCTCTCTGCCTTCCAGTCGCCTCTGCTCTCGTAAGAAGAGCACTTGGCTTTTACTGTGATAAAACTAGAAAGCGGCCATTTTTAATTCGCTGCTTTCGCAACACAATACAGAATAAAGAAAAAAATTAAACCCAGTCATTCCCCGAAAATTTTTTTAAATGTTTTTAAATCCCTCACATGTAGTGTATACATGTAGTATATATCTTACTATGAAACGAAATTACTTACATAAGTTCAACAAAAAGATGAATATTATCTCCTCCTATGAAGCAACAACGCTGTAAAGTTTTTTAATCACACATATCGCACAGCTTTTCGGCCTCGTAATCAGAGGTCTCAGGTTCGAATCCCCTTGTGGGCTGTTGAGGGGTCTGATTGTGAGTCAGCACAGGCTATGTTCCTCTCGGCGCAGAGGAAAGCGTGTAGCTCGCGCCGACAAACTGATTCTGTTAGTCTTAACGCTTTCGTTTCTTACATGCTGTAAATCGCGGGCACATAATTAGCACTTCTTCTGTATCCACAAGCCATCTTAGATGTAATAAGAACAAGTCTGGACCTTTTTAACTCAAGCTGGAATTTTTTTTCCGAATCGCTACGAATGTACAAGATGGTGCGAGATTTGGAATAAATGTTTCGCCCAAATTCACAGCCTGAATATAGTCTTAAATGAGTAGGAAGGGTATTTGCATATTTAAATATGTGCTAATGATCAAGAATGGTAATAGCCTATTTGGATCAGTTTTTCTAAACATATGCAATGTACATGTTATGTTTACTTCTCGAGTGTACTCCTTCCTTCTCTTCTTGTATTTATCATTGGAAGTCAACTTTCCAAATCGCAAGCTCAACGAGACCGCACTCGTAAGGAGGACTAATGGTTGAGAATCAGAAAGAGGGCGAGTCAGAGGAGTGGAGAGAGAGTGAAAAAGGGAGAGATGGAATGTTATAGCTTCCATTCAGCGACCGCGAGCACTGCAGGAAGAGGAGGAACCAATAAAAAAATAACGGTGTTTGAGAATAGATTAAGCTACCATTTACGCATATTACTGATAATACCTAACCTTTTTTTAAAATTATAACTGAATATAACTAATGCTGCAGAATGAAAGGCTCTATCGTAAAACATGAACTGAAAGGAAGCACAAGGAGAAGAAAGGAAAACATGTGACCGAAAAAAGGCAATATGTACCACATGAGTCATGCCTGTTTGCTTCTATCGAGCGATAAAAAAAAACTATTAACTGATGGTGAGGCAAATATGTCATTTTTCAATCTAGTTGTCTTACAATAGACCTAATCATATATGTAGTAGAAACGGATATACGTATATTATTAAGGACCTCCTTTTAGTCAGCAGCCAATTCGGTGTATTCGAGGTGCTCGAATGTGGCGATCATCGTGACGAGAAGGCATGCGAACTCGTCGCCATGCACACACTGCGCCTTCTGACGCATGTCCTCTGTCGTCAGAAGATCATCGGAGCGGTACCTACAAAGGTAGATCGTTCTCGCCCGGGCATCGAACCCGGGTCCTTTGGACTACTCAGCGAACTCCTTTGCATTAGGCTACCGGTCAGAGAAAATCGCCCTAATTAATTGGTTTGTTATTGGAAGAAACAACGAAGAGAGAGAATGTTCCACATTGAAGAAGAAACAGTTTGTCCTTATCTTCAAACGAACGACAATGAGCGACTAATATTAACCATATAGCTTATAATTAATCTGTTTTTTTTGTCTTAAAATTACTGTACTCATCCTGATTGCGGCATGATAAATTTTCGATGACTGACACTGCGTGAGCGAAGCGAGGAGAGACTGTGATCGTCCGAATGTTCGGGAACAATTTGCCAAGCGTCGCCCACGTTTCCTGCATAACGACGCAACCCTTCAGGCAAAGCGTCTTCACCGACGCGAATGACCCCTCAACGGAAAACGCTCATCAATCTCGAGTTGAAATGAGTAAAATCGATCCTAAGCATAGAGCGAAAAATAGATGAAAAAAAAACTCTAATTTGATTTTCACAGAACAAATATTATACATATAATAACCATTATAGTTACCACATTTTTCTTCTACATACATGCAAAAAAAGAGAAAAAATTTACGAAAACAAATTTGCTCACCTTTACGAGGCTCTGCAGATCGATGGCGCCGATCGTGTTGATACCGCTAAAATCGATGCTGCCGATTGCCTCCGAATTCACGAAGTCGAGCACCCGAGACCAGGCGGCTTTCACAACCCACAGAGTGCGAACATTGAGCGGGACAGTGGGCACCAGGCGGCGAAGAACGGCGAGGGAAAGCGTGGAGATTGAGCGACAATGACGCGAAACCGGCTGAAAGACTTTTGAAAATAAATATATATTTTTAAAATAACGATGTATATAAATACATTATCTATATTAAATAAATTCTATAGAGATTTACAAAATAAATATAAAAAAATCACAAATACAAGTTCCAATAATTCATTGAAAAGTGCTTGCCAAATCAGGGAGGCCATAGAGTTTAGCAATCAAAAGAGAGAAGAAGATAAGAAGAAGAAAAAAATGGTGAAATCATAATTCGATAACCTCGTTGGCATCATGGCAGGTGAGGAGGAAGGAAGAGAGGTCGTTGAGCGACAAGTAAGAGGTGATGATTCTGAGAGGGAGCGACGGAAGAGTGAAGAGGCCGTCGGAGCCGGATTCGCTAGTCCAGCACGCAGCAGAAGCCAGCGAGGGCGGCGACGACTCTGAGAGGGAGCATTTCATGCACAGGCGCACAGTCGCAACTGGCCCAAAAATTGCAGGGGAAAAAACTGTTAACAAACAAAATGTTACATTACAATTAAGATTCCGTGATTTCGCGTTGTCTTCAAAAAAAGGAATAATATAATTCCGATGAAAGAGCAGAGCCCATCAACATCTTGGGTAGCCCCTCCCCTCGAGATAGGCGAGGGCTAACCAGAAGTGGTGGCATGGGTGCTGTCCTCAGAGACCGCTGCACTGCTCTGCAAGCAACAACTTTATTATTTCGAAAGACAGAGACAAAATAAGTTGATGAGGATGTGAGGAAAGGACCAAAAAGTTTCTATTTGGAGATTAGACTTGAACCAACATCATTTCGATACGAAACAATACAAGAGTAGTATTGTGCGTGCTAACGAGGGTATTCTCGGGGACTGCCAAAGACGGGGAGACTTTTCGGAATTGAGACTCTCGCGCATTCGCGCTGCGGTGGTCGACGAACCGCGAGTTCTTCGGCGAACGGGCACTAAAGATATTGTTATTTTAGAATAGCAACTTTACCATTTGACATTTTCTTTTAGCAATTACCTTTTTTTCTACCCTAATTTTTAGTCTTTGATCAAAACATTCCAGGCATCATTGAGATGCCATGCCTTAATGGAGTATGATAGATGAAGCGAGAAAGAGGATGAGGGCTGCTCATATGTCGTGAATGTAAACCGAGTACCCGAATCCCGGCGGTGCCTCCGCATCTTTGCCAATTCTAGCATCTCTTCCTTTTCACGTACGCGTATTGACTGGCGAGACGGTGGATCTCGGATGCCGGCTCGTGGAGACTCAAAATCTTGCTCGCCCATCCTGGAAAGCGCTGCGCGATGCTGTGGAGAAGCGCGGCGGGCAACGGGTGGGGGGAGCGACGCAGCGCCTCCACCAGGGCAATCAGCACTCCTGAAAAGAAAAGAGGGCTGAATTAGTGGGGGATTTTCATGACTTGTCTCTTTTGACCGTTTGCCTAGCCTCTTGATTTGGCTCTAGCATTTTGCCAATGAAATCCTGGCACTCTTGTATTTGTTTCTTTTTCTTTGTGAATATGGGATTAATTTAATATAATTAATGTCATATATATAATATTTAAAGGATTTAAGTCATTTGTAAATTTTTTTTTTCATAAAATTTAAAAATTAAATCGTAATGCTTACAGGCAGTCTTGCAACAACAACTTCGCTCCTTCACCGTGACCTCGCTGTCGATGCTTCGCAACGTGGTGCCCGCCGTCCCGCACACTGCCCACTCCCTCTGGGGTGTGCAAGCCGCCTGGCGCAGAATGCAGCCATTTGTGAGTCCGGCATCGATCCGCGAAGTTGACTCCAGCGGCATCGACACCGTTGGTGGCCGGCAGCTGCAGAAGCTCTTCAAGGTCAGCTCTTTTTTTTCGGCTCTATTCTAGTGTAGGCGTCCCATCGAAGTATAGGCGTCCCATGAAAAAGAAAGGCGTATCATCAGTGAAAAATAAAGGCGTCTCATTGCAATGGGACGCCTACACTAGAATAGAGCCAGATTTTTTTCTTCATCTTTTGACAAACAGGTGGAAGATTGGGACAAATTTTAATGGCGCTATTATTTCATATTTGTTTAGTGAGTATTAATTTTCATTTAATATGTTTCGTTTAGCTGTGATTGCGCTTGAAGTGTTGTCATGAATAAAGAGATTTCGTTGAGGGCCCGCTCGAGAACGTGGAGAAGCTGTCGCTGCAGGGATGCGTAGTACTGCCGAGTACATGGGCGATTCTTGGTTCTCTCTTCCCGAACGTTCGGGATATCACACTCTCGCCCCACCTCGCTCACGAAGTGTCAGTTCTCGACAATTAATCGTGCCGTAATCAGAAAAAATAGTACAATAATACTATTGATATAACTATTACAGTAATTTTTGATTTGATAGATAATAGAGATGAACAAGCCATAGTGATTATTGGACAGTATGTTCATTTGATTTGAAGGAATATGCGAACATTCTATCTTCCAATAAGTAGTTAATTTATAGATAAATCTATTGTTTTATTCCTTTTGAAGGAATTGTCCGAGCGATTTGCTGACGACTGCGAAGATGAAGGAGAAGGCGCAGGTAGTGAAGGACAAGGAGTTCGCCGGCCTGCTCGTCACGACGATTGGGACCTTCAAGCAGCTCGACTTCACCGAATTTGCGGCGGGATAAAAATGGTTCCGTAAAAACATATCTTCTGCTATTTTATTCGGCTCACTCGTAAAATATGGGACCGAAAAATGAGTGGCCAAAAAATGGAATATGTGCCTCACAATCAGGCAATCTATTGACCGCCTCTTTATGACTTATTTATGGCTTATGGGGTGCGCATCCAGTTTATGGAAGTAAGAGGGGGTACTCAAGAGGTATTTCTCATTTTTTTTTTGTCGGATCCATGTTTCCTAATCGGTCAATTGTTTTCTTTTCACAATCTGTGCATTCAAGGAGGATATCTTCTTGTTTCTTATCGTAATCCCATTTAAACTTAGACTATTTTAATCATTGTTTGTCGTCATTTAGAACACTTGATCTCTCCTCTCTCTTCTTTCCGCCTCCTACTTCAACTTCATCCCCCCATTCTTTACCGCTCGGCTCATCAGTGAATTCCTCATGCCCGGTTACATGCACATATGTCCCCAGGCCTCCCCCACGAGTGCGTCTCTTTCCTCGCCAGTCATCCCAAGATAAAAAAAAAGCTTAACGGAGATGTAGTACGCGAGGTCATAGAGAATGTAAAGATTGTCGATTACAATAATGCATCGAAGATGTGTCACACTATAGATATACTATGAAAGCAGCTGAGCATTCAAAGAGGACACTTCGACACTGAGTTTCCAAACAACTGCTCAAGTAGAGACGGCCCGTTACTCAATAAACCCACGCTTCAATATTCAATTAGAAGCTAACTTCGCATGCTTTTTAAAGTGATGTCCACACTTAGCATGTAATACTCATTCATGTGCCCTGCATATCATCCTGTTGCCTCGTGTCACTGCCGGCTTTCTGAGCGGAAAACTAATCTCTTGAGGGTGTCGATTAGTCTTCACTGCACACTATAGATGGCTTTACCATGAAATTAGATAAGCTGTTCTTTTAAATTACTAAAAAAGTAATTTGAAAGCAAAGTTTATCTACTTTGAAAGAATTTAAAAATTCTTTCTTCATAATTGACGGGTGGTGTCTTCAGTTGTATTTAGATGGTCCCCTTCAAGTCTGCAATTGCCGTGGAGAGGATCAGCCGAAGCATCTCACTAAGGTCGATCGGATGACAGGCGACGGAATTTTGATCAAAATATAAATGTGGTTAGACGCGTTAGTGTTTTATACTTTCATTCTTTATACAGTGCGAAAGGAATTGAAGGGGAAACAATCACTAATAAAGGGGTGGTACTAATGGAAAAAATACGGTAGTTTAATAATGAAATAATCTACTCTTTTTACTCTGAAAAGAAGAGCAAGAAAGAGGAAATAATGATGACGAAATATAATAACGATGACGTCAGCATTATCAACCTGTTATTCGCGTCATTACATTCGCTCGCCTTGCAGCAGCATCGATCGACGGTCGCATTTGGCACGGCGCCAGCGATGCGCGTGCAGCCGAGTACGGCGTCCTGTGGAAATGGGCGCGAAATTCAAAGTGCACATTCAAATGGGCGCGAAATTCAAATTTAAAGTTCAAATAATTGCGCGGCTACGGCTCATTCAAAGGCAACTACTATTTCCTTCCTGATTAGCATACGAATGTACTCATAATGTTCATATATGTAACTATTTTATCCATTTTTAAAGGAGGGCGATAACCGAAAAATATTTAATGCAGGTTCGAATTGGCGCGTCTGCCCTGTGATTACTCACTCTCATTCTCGCGTGCTATTTCGCAGGTCGCACAAAAAAAAGAAAAAAAAATAGCACGCGCAAATGAGAGTGCGAAGGGCCGCGGCAATTTGAAATACCACATAATTTTTCGGTGATCGCCCTCCTTTAACTCAAGTTACTATGGGAATTCAAGTCAATAGGAGGAAAATTCTCATATATCGCCCAAACCGTGCACACGACGTTGAGCGGCAGCTGCTTATTATGCTGCACATGAACGGAGTCGCAGCCGGCAAATGCGAGCGTTGCCGAGCCGAACGCGTCCGCCCTCACGCGTACCTGACACACAGAAGATGAAGAAGAAGTGGAAGGAGTCCAGATAAATATGTCGATATTCATCTCGACTTTTTTGTCAATCAATAAAACCTGACTATAAAGAAGAAGTATCTCGGATTTATTGCTTTTTTTGTTTGCCCATCATCTGATCAATCATGCCTCAGCTAATGAATAAATCGATAATTGTAGATTTGTAGGGCCGTAAAATTGGACTCATTACTGTAATGCAGAAATTCGATGCGGCCGCGCACTTGACGACTGGAAAGCTGGCGTAACCATCCTCGATCTCAAACAGTCGATTTTAAATGGCAAAGTAAGCTATAATTTCGCTCTGCCTCTCTCTCTCACTACCTCTCTCCCTCTCTCGCCCACTCTCTCTCTCTATCTCTCGCTCTCTTTCTCTCCCTCTCTATCTTTCTCGCCATCTCTCTCTGTCTTTTTTTCGCCCTCATTTTCTTTCTCTCTCGCCCTCTTTCTTTTTCTCCTTTTCTCTCTATCTCTTTCTCTCTCTCGCCCTCTTTCTCTTTCTCTCTCTCTCTCTCTCTCTCTCTCTCTCTCTCTCTCTCTTACCATCGTCCCATTGTAGCATTCGAGTGCGGATAAGGAGTAGGTGAATGCAATGAGAAGAAGAGTGAGCATGCCATGAAAGTGCTTCATGAAGTACTAGAAGAAGAAATCGATGCAGTAATTACAATTCTTTTATGATATGAAAAAGATCATACAATAAAAGAAACTAGGCCTCTATATCAATGCTCTTCTAAAAGAGTCCATGAGACGTGGCAAGCTTAAGAGGCTTTCTTTTTTCTCTATCTCTCTCTCACCCCATTTCTATCTTTCTTTCTCTTTCTCCCTCTCCCTGTCTTCCTCCTCTCTCTATTTTTCTCTCGCTCTCTCTCTTTCCTGATAAGAAATATAGCCTTCTCTCTCTCTCGAACAATCTTATTGATTGATCTATAGAAAAGTTCACGTCGCTGCCCTCCTTCTGAATGCGTGACATATTCATGTCAGAGACATGAAATTGTTAATCTGTGCTTGATAAATGTATGCTAATCTAGAATAGATAATATGTGGGAGTGAGAGATGCCGAGAGAGTGAGAGAGAGAGGAGGAGAGAGAGAGAAAAGACAGAAGGAGAGAAAGAGAGAGGGAAAGTGAGAAGCAAAAGAGAAGGAGATATATGTATAAAGAGAATGAAAGAGAAAGAGTGAAGATAATGGCCGATCGAAAGAGAAGGAGACAGACAGAGAAAGAGGGGGGGGGAGAGTGTGAAAGAGGGAGAGAGAGAGAGAGCACATTCAGTGGTACAAGTTTAAATAGACACATGTTATTCTTCCACCCTCGCCTTGGAGCTCGGAGATCTTCTCCACACAATCATGAAAGAAGCACGAAACTCTACTGTATCTATTTGAATTTTCCTTTCTCGTCGCTTTTCTCCAATGCACAGATGCTCTCTCGCCCTTAGGCCTGGCAAAAAGGAGCGAATTCAAAATTTAGTTTCTGGCCCCATTAATTTCTCCCATTCTTACAATTAGACAATTGTCTTTGTGTTCACTCTTTCTTTTCGATTGTCATATAACTAAAACAATTTTTTTTAGTTTTGTTTTATCGATCGTTCACATTTATTGCACAATGATTCGACTTGCATGATTACAAGAATAACATGAAAAGAGTAGTGCCGGAATAAGACGGGAGACATTGATTGTTCAGTGCCATGAAACATAATTGTTCAGTGCCATAAAACAATGTTCAGTGCTATGAAACAATATGGTAGGCGTGGCCGCGTTTTCAAAGACTAGGTTTTGCAAGCAGAGAATGTCGTGCTCTCCACCGCGCACACATCACCGAAAATGGTTTTTGGGAGGAGATAAAAGAAAGAAACCTCCATTTGCTATCTTCTTTTGGACCACCTTCTTATAGAGGTTGCGCCATTTCTCCAATTGTTGCTGACAGGAATTAATGCTAGGAATAAAATGAAGAAAAAAAATGAATGAATTCATGACATCTCTCTCTCTCTGGCACTATCCACTGCGTGAATTCGGGTGAAAGGAAAACGAAGGGTGGAGGGGGGGGGGAGCGGGGGTTGAATATAACGAGGTGGCAAAATCTATCTCACTGATTAAGAGGAGCAATTGACAAGATTTAGCAGAAGTTTGTAATGGATATGGAAATCAAGAGAGGGGGAGATAAATGTCTCCGCTAAGCGATGATTAGGACTTTAAAAGAGTCATTGATCGCTACAAGATGAATGAAAAAAAATGAATGAATTCATGACATCTCTCTCTCTCTCTCTCTGGCACTATCCACTGCGTGAATTCGGGTGAAAGGAAAACGAAGGGTGGAGGGGGGGGGGGAGCGGGGGTTGAATATAACGAGGTGGCAAAATCTATCTCACTGATTAAGAGGAGCAATTGACAAGATTTAGCAGAAGTTTGTAATGGATATGGAAATCAAGAGAGGGGGAGATAAATGTCTCCGCTAAGCGATGATTAGGACTTTAAAAGAGTCATTGATCGCTACAAGATGAATGAAAAAAAATGAATGAATTCATGACATCTCTCTCTCTCTCTCTCTGGCACTATCCACTGCGTGAATTCGGGTGAAAGGAAAACGAAGGGTGGAGGGGGGGGGGGAGCGGGGGTTGAATATAACGAGGTGGCAAAATCTATCTCACTGATTAAGAGGAGCAATTGACAAGATTTAGCAGAAGTTTGTAATGGATATGGAAATCAAGAGAGGGGGAGATAAATGTCTCCGCTAAGCGATGATTAGGACTTTAAAAGAGTCATTGATCGCTACAAGCATTCCTAAAAAAAAACAGAAGAGATTTGAGCAAGATGTCACATTCATACTATCGAAATAGTATGGACGTGTAACAATAGAACTATTGGAAGTGTGTGTTGGGAGATGAAGTTAACTTGTGTGAGCTGGTGTGTAGCATTCAGAAACGAGTGAAGAGGGGAGAAATAGAAGATGAAGAAGAAGACGATGGGATGGCTCACAAAGAAACGAGTAAAATGACATGGTATGTGTGTATGGAGCGTATTTATCACAGATTCCAACGAAAAACACACTTCTTGACTCTGATTCTAGCTTGAAAAGCTAGGGTAGAACTGCCTTTTTTTACAGAAGCAGGGAATGAATGAGAGTTTGGCGGTGGGTCGACTCAAACAGAACTCAAATTTACACATTGGATATAAAGGCAAGGAGGCGATGTGCGTGAGCAACTCTTTGTATAACTCTTTGATCAAATGGAATATTCTGGGACAGGGGGACGGGAAGGGATTACGGTAGCCCCGCCTCCCTTTTCGTGGTGGGACCCTCCTTCTACATGTTCGAGACGATACGGTACTTCTCGTCGAGGGACATCTCGCCGGCTCGCTGGTCGCGCCGCTTGATGTTCATACGGATTCGGTCACGCGCCTCATTGGCCGACAGGGCAAAGATGTCGGCTGAGGAGGGGGTAGACGTGGTAGTCGTCGTGGACGACGTGTACTGGTAGCCTGTGGAAATGAGAGAGATTAGGAGGGTGAGAGGGAGAGAAAGGTAGAGACAGAGAGAGGATTTTAGAGAACAAGGACAAAGAGGGTGTGTACAATCAAGAGAGAAAGGGATAGAGAGAGAGAGAGAGAATAAGAGTTGAGGATAACGATAGAGATAGAAATTAGAGATAACATGGCAAAAGAATTTTCTAAACAACATGTGTAAAAAATAAGTTAATAATTATCCCTAAATAAAAAAAAATATAAAAAAATAAAAACATAGAATAATAGTGATATCCTTACCATTCTGAGGGATGCTTCCACCGTTGCTGCCGGCAACGCGGCCATTGCCGTTGTAGGCCAGGGCGCTCCTGTAAAGCTGACTTTTTATAACACGCCGGGGTTCGAACTCGGGTCCCTTGCGTGGTAAAAAGAAGGCGCAAAAAAAACCCTACGTCACCCATACCATTTTAGAAATTATTCAAATGTAAATCGTCTTGAGTATATTATGTAATAATTTAGAAAAATAATAATAAATATTATTATTATTAATCATTCTATTTTATTAGCATATAACCCTTCGACAAAAAATAATTTTAATGTCATATTTATGCATATTTTAAATTATTTAATATTCAAATTATTTGTCCCTTAATATTTTAATATATTTTCCTCACCTGACGGGCGGCTCTGGCGTAAAGACGGGAGTTTCGCGCGAATGATCATAGTCCTGAGAGAAGAGGAATATTAGTTGGCGGTAAATTTAAGAACTAGTTTTTCGCAAAATTTCTAAATCATCTTATCAGCCAACTCTCTTTTCTTCATTTTCTGTCACAGCAAATTTCGCAAAAAAAGGAAGAAAAAAAACTTAATGCTTGCATACATTTACATATTAGTTTAGTGCTTTGGTTAGTAACTTAGTAATTAGGTTAGAAAAAAAAACAAAAAACACAAACACTCGAACAAAAAGATGCATTCAACAAAAATGAAGTTACCGTTTCTCCACTCTTCCCTCCGGGACCATTCTCCTGCTCCTCGGCAACCAGATCCTTCTCCTCCTCTTCATGGACAACATCAATGGCGCGCTCGTGCATAGGACTGGAAAGGGGCGTGGCTTGCGGAGTGGGCGGAGTCACGATGACGGTCTCCGTCGGGGGAAGCGCGCCGAAGACCGCAGCGAGGAGGTCGTCTTGTTGATGAGGCGCTGGCTCCGCCTCCTCCAGTGCAGGCTCCGCCCCCTTCTCCTCTGTTGGCACTGTGCCAAGTTCCTCAGTCGCAAGCTCCGCCTCCTTCTCCAAGATGACGTCATCGACCGGCTTTTGATCGAAGACAGCCGCGACAATGTCTTGCTGGGTGGGCGCGCGACTGCGGAGCTCCTCCTCTTCGTCCACAGGCTCCGCCCCTTTTGACTGTTGGTCCTCTTCGTGCTCCTATTTATGGTGACCTTTTTTTGCCTTGTTTGTTAGTATTACATTAAATATATTCGGACAAACAAACACGTTTTTAGTAATGTCATCTAAGCAATTGTTCCAAGGACTGAGAGAAGAAAATGGGAATAAATGAAAGAAATGTTAGTAAATGTAGGTTGTTTACACTATTGTGATTGATTAAAATTCAATTAACTTAATAAAAAAAAGGGAAAATGAGAGAGAGAGAACCACAAGCAGGAGCAGAAAAGAAAAAAAAGGAATTTAAAAAAGGAACTCGAACAGGTGGACAGCGACGCGACTTGCAGACAGAACACACATAGGACACTTCGATGGTCAGTGGCTGGAAGAAGCGAAGAGGGAGCATGGTTAGAAAGAGAATGGGAACTATGAAATGAAATAGTGAAGGAGAGAGTGAGATAAGAGAGAGAGAGAGAGAGAGAGAGAGAGAGAAGAGAGAGGGAGAGCGAGAGAGAGAGAGCGAGAGAGAGAGAGCGAGAGAGAGAGAGCGAGAGAGAGAGTAAGAGTGAGCGTGAGAGAGGGTAAAGAGAGAGGGAGAGAGAGAGAGAGAGAGAGAGAGAGAAAGGGGTAAATAAGGGGCAGACATATATCGTGCTTAAAACTCTGAGAAGCATAATGTAAGATGTTTCCTTGCAGGATCACGTCTAGAGAAATCATTTCCAAGTAGAAGTAAAATAAAGAAAACTCAGTAATGCATGCGGCAGGGAAAGCAAGAGCGATAAATAAGGGAGTGAGATAGCGAATGAAAAAACCGAAAGAGTGAGAGAGAGTGATAAAGAGAGACAGAGAGAGAGAGAGAGAGGGATAGAGAGAGCGAAAAGGGAGAAAGAAAGAAAAGCACACTAATTAAGTACTCTTTCAGTAATTAACAGACACACTAATTACCCTTTCGTAGTGGTAGTACTCAAAGTGCGAGTCGTCATAGATCGGGATGTTCTGCAAAGAGGAGTTACGGACGGGGGAACTCAACATCAGGGAAAAGGAAGGAAGCTAGAGAGAGAGAAAGAGAGAGAGAGAGAGAGAGAGAGCGAAGAGTGAGAGAGAGGAAGAAAAAGATTTAAAAAAGTGAGAGAGAAGAGTGAGAAAGAGAGAGAGAGAGCGAAAAATGAGAGAGAGTAAGAAAGAAATAAAAAAGTGAGAGAGAGGAGTGAAAGGGAGAGAAAGAAAGAGAGAGAGAGAGAGAGAAAGTGAGAGAGAGAAGAGTGCGAGAGAGGAGAGAGAGAGAGAAAGAGAGAGTCAGGTAGTGAGAGAAGAGATGGGATACGGAGAAGTTGGTTAAGGAGTAGTAGAGGAGTACAGTGACAGAGACAACAACACGACCACCACTCAATCAGTGCTGAAAACGAACGTGCCTGAATTAATTTTAAAATTTCGCTATAAAACATTTCATAAATTCGTGTGAAATGTGTAAATTCCGTAAGTTCGAACGGAATCTTTTGAGAACTACGCTTTTTAACTTCTGAAAAGTACTCTTTCTAATCTCCTTTTTTCAGCACTGCTTGTCTTTTCCATAACTATATTTTTGCACAGTTTCCTCAACAAACAATACAGAAGGTTGCACGGAGTGGATGCACATATCTTACTAAAACTTTTTTCTCTTCTTCTTCTACGACATTTTTGATATAAATTACTGTAATAATGATAATGTTGTCTAAATGGAGGAAAGTTTTTTTTAGTATATATTTAAAATAACGAATTAAAAAAAAGAAAAAAAGAAAATGATTAAATAACAAACATGAGTGGCCGCTGTGCCCGTGAGTAGTACGGTAGCGGTGGAAACAATCGTGGCGGGACGACCACCATTTCCATTTGAAAACGACCCGGCACGCCCGTCATCAGCGTAGTCGAACGAGAACGGCTCATCATTGGAGCGGTACCACTTGTCCACCTTGAATTCAAATTTGAACATTAGCTAATTAATTTATCTAACTAAACTAATTCACATAAATACTTAATCCCAAATTAACTGATAATTTTCATAGAAAAAAAAAACCACCAGCTGAATATAAGAAACAAATTCAAATTTGAAACAAAATATTTCACTAATTGAATTAATTCCTAATAACACCAACTTGATCGAATAACTTCTTTATTGAAAACAGTTTTTCTAAGCCAACAGTTCCTCTTCAACTACACTTTTAATTTTATTCCATTTTGTTCCCAATTTACATTGTACCATTTTCCCTAAATCTAGAGTAAAATGTAAATAAATTTAACTTTTTTTACGTCCTCTGAAGGCGATAAACTACTACAAAAAACTATATTCGAGACAACATGTTGCACCCTACAGTCGGCGTGATTAAAACCTCCTAACAATCAGCCCATTGACTCGCACCTCTTCGGAAGCCACGAGAAGTGTCGTGGAGAGCGGGGACTTCTTGATGAGCGCAACGACTTCCTGTAAATAAAGTTACGGTAATATTTTAGGAGAAATTTTTTATATTAATTTTCTTCCTTCTCTCTCTCTCTAGCCAATTTCCAAATAAACATTAAAACTTTTTTTAAATTATAATTTCATTTATTATAAAAAAAATATTGCAATCAGAGGAAAAAAAGGAGGTTCTGTCGATTTGGCATACCCACCGTGATCTCGGCTCTCGCCATAGGCTCACCTCGTCATGTTTTTGAGGAACAATTTTGACAGAAGCTCCGTTTTCAGCCATTGCCACAATGGTTAGCAATGGCTGAAAACGCGGAGTTTTCCCAATACACTTTCATCCTTACATGCTCCCTGTTTTCCTAGGTCCTCGACAGTGGTTTTTATTCCCTGATTTATATTAATTTACTTTCTTTAAAAAAATATAAATTTAAAACACCAACTGTGTGAGGAGTGTTCGGGTAGACCAGTGTGCCATTGACTCCGACGATTCTCTGCGACATTCTCAGGCCGGCACGATCGCCGATCCCATCCTTGTCGACGGTGCCTGTAAATTACTATTATAATTATAATTATTATTATTATTATAGGAAAATGGTATTGGTTACATTTTTTTAACCCGAACTCTGCAAAATAAATACTATAAATAATAAATAAATAATTAAAATAATAAGGAAATTATAATTAAATTATTTATAATTATAAAATATTTGGAAAAAGAGATGATTCGAATAGTAATAATGGAGATGGAGGACAGAACAATTGTGATTGAAAGAAGAAAAGAAAGACAGAGAGAGAGAGAGAGAGCGACCGATAAAGTCAGAGTGAGAAAGAGAGAGAGGGGGGTGAGAGAAATAGAGAGAGGAAAAAGAGAAAGTCTTCTCTCTAACCGATGAAATGACCCTTGCCCTTCTCGGCGTGCAAGTTGAATCCAAACTCGTCCGTCACCAGTTTCTTGTCCTGAAAAAAGAGAAGCAAGTATTGAATTCTTTTTTTAATGAAATCACATAAATATTCTTTTAAAAGAATTATTTGCACACATAAAAGATTTTTATGACGAGCATCAGGAAAAATTAAAGTAAAAAATAAATAAAAAGAAAAATTAATATTAAAGAAATGAATACCAATCTACAGAGCACCGGTCGCGGCTTGCTTGGCATGGTCTCACCCGGCGGGGGCGGAGCGACAAAAACTGGGTCCTGGAAAGAAAATAAAAAAATGTTGGTCCTGGAAAAAAAAAATCTTTTTTTTTTTTAATTATTCATTGATTAACAGTAATTCAATTATATACCTTCCAATTCACGCGCGTTACAAACAACAGAATAAATAATTTTGTGACAGCTGGGTTTTGCATTTAATTTGACTGATGAAAATATATATTTATTTTTCTAATTACTAAACATACAACGCAAAACGTGAGAAAGCCTTGAAAGGGTGCTAGTCTTGCCCTCCTGGAGAGGACAAAGGGGAACTCTCGGAAAGCCCTTTTGAAGCTTGTTGAAAGTGCGTAGCCACG
The DNA here is from genome assembly GCA_945643635.1 of Allodiplogaster sudhausi. Lineage (NCBI taxonomy): Eukaryota > Metazoa > Nematoda > Chromadorea > Rhabditida > Diplogasteridae > Allodiplogaster > Allodiplogaster sudhausi. The sequence continues at coordinate 494,890 of CALZFC010000140.1, forward strand.
GTACGAGATCACGGCCAATGCTGAGGTATATAGAGGAGTAGTAGACGGGGCAGGGAGAGAGAGAAAAAGAGAGTGAGAGAGAGAGAGAGCGAGGGGGTGCGGAAATAGAGAAAATGATAGAGAGACAGATAGTGAAAGAGCGAGGAAGTGCGGGAGATACCGAGAGAAAGTGACAGAGAGAGAGAGACAGAGAGAGAGAGAGACAGAGACAGAGAGAGAGAGAGAGACAGAGAGACAGAGAGAGAGAGAGAGGCCGAGGTTGATAGAGAGGGAAATTATCCAAGCGTTTGATGGCGGAATGAAGGGGAGGGCTGGGCACGCGCAAATATACACTCTCATGTGTGGCGGATCAGGCAAGCTCACCAAGAGTGCATGAGAAAGTGAGCGGGCGAAAGAGAGAGAGAAAAAAAAGACAGAGAGACAGAGAGAGAGAGAAGAAGAGAGAGAGAGGAAGAGAGAGAGAGAGAGAGAGAGAGAGAGCGAGAGAGAGAGAGAAAAAGGAAGAGGGAGAAATTTTAAAGGCGGTGTGCATATAAACAGAGTGAAGAGATATGGACAAGGAAGCGGATGCATGCAAGGGATGGGCTTTGTGATAGAGTACACTGAAAAAGGGGACGCTGAAGAGGGAGGAGATGAGAGAGAGAGAGCGAGAGAGAGAGAGAGAGAGAGTAGGACAGAGATGGAGAGGAAAGCGATCACGGGGAGTAGTACAAGGAAGAGATGAGCTGAAATTATCATGAGAAACGAGGACATCGGGAAAGAGAGACGATGGCAGAAATCGAGAATGACAGAGAGAGAGAGAGAGAGAGAGTGAGAGAGAGAGTGAGAGACAGAGAGAGAGAGACATATAGAGTGAGAGCGAAAGGAAGTGAAGATGGATTGCCGGAAATGATTTCGGCAAAGTTCTGCCAAACAATACGGTTCCACTTACAGCTCTCTGTTCTCCGAAAACTTTGACTCTCCATTTCTATAAAATTTATAGAATATTTTTCTTGTCAACCTTTTATAAAATTTATGTACCATACATTCCATTACTTTTATCGTACTATCGAGATAAATATTTAAAAGATCAATAGTCCTGTCCTAGGCAGCAGAAAAACAATTTCTCGTTACGAAACCACAGAAAGCATGGCGTCTTCTCTCTCTCTAACTCTCTCTCTCTCTCTCTATCTCTCTCTCTCTCTGTTCCCCCTCACTCTCTCTCTTTGCCAATGGAACGGAGTGTATGAGTAATCTGCGTTTCATTGTTGTTTTCAGCGATAACCTGGGCACGAGAGGAGGAGAGAGGAAGAGAAGAGAGAGTGCGAAAAAAAGTGAAACGAGAAATAGCTCGTTTCGAATGGCAATTGTTAAGTTAAGAGAGCCTCTGTAAGTAGGGTAAGGTGTGAGAGAGACTGAGAAAGAGACCGAGAGTGCGAGAGAGAGAGAGAAAGAGAGAGATACAGAGACAGAACGAGAATCGGCAGAGAAATTTAAAAAAAAGGCCAAGCAAGGATGGTTCGAGTCTTTAGTCAACTAAAGAAAGATTAAAGTAGGTTGAGAGGTAACAGAGAGTGGAGGACCTGACTTTGGATATGAATCAGCGTTGAGAGAAGGGGTTAGAAAAAGAAAAATATATATATATGAACCACACTGGCGCCCATTGTTGACGGCAGGAATAAAAAAACAACTATGACAACTTCGTCGCTTAATTTCTTTCTCTAACTCTATGCGCCTCTCTATCTCTCATCATTACTTATAAAATTTTTAGGCATAAATTTTCCACGATAGATACTTTGCTACTCTCTCTTTCCTTTCTCTGTCTCTCTCTTTCCTCTCTCTCTCTCCCCCTCTCTCACTCATTCACATTGCAATTATGCTACACATTTGTTACTCTTACTGGCAGTTCTACTACTTGGTCGCTTTCTTACCCAGTCTCTTCACTCTCTCATCTTTCCATACTCTCTTCCTCTAACGAATCTCCCTCTTCCGTCTGCTCTCTCCCTTCTTCCTATGCTTTCTCTCTCTCTCTCTCTCTCTCTCTCTCTCTCTCTCTCATCCGCAACCTGTCCATGGCCGGAACGGCTGGTAATCGCCTTTACTCGTTGTCGCTCGCCATGCGATGCTCTACCGCTTGGGCAACTCACTGAGTGGAAGGACAGAGAGAGAGAGAGAGACAGAGAGAGAGAGAGAGAGACAGAGAGACAGAGAGAGAGACAGAGAGAGAGAGAGAGACAGAGAGAGAGAGAGAGAGGGGAAGATAGAGAGACAAAGAGAGAGCGAGAGAGATGGCGAGTTAGAGAAGAGAATAAGAGAAGTGAGAGACAAAGAGATTTGCAAGTAGTACGAACGCTTCTGAAGAAAGGGAGAAACATAGAGGCGTCAAAGAGTTATAATGGAAGTAATACAGAGTGAGCGAGAGAGAGAGAGAGCAAGAGAGAGAGAGAGAGAGAGAGAGAGAGAGAGAGATACAAAAGAATATGTGACAATGACTGAGCGATTAGAAAGACAAAAAGAAGTAGAAGAAGAAGAAATGGAGTGAATAGAGACCGCTCAGGCGAGGCTGACACAGAGAGAATGAATCCTCAGAATCCTCGCGTTTCTGGCTCTCCAACTCGTTCGAGATATTTGCCAACAACGACAAAGGAAGGAAGGGATTCGTGTGGAAATTCCAGAGAAAAACCGAGTAAAACAAGGGAAGGAACCTCTGTGGAACTTGTGGAGGTAAAAAAGGGCGCACACGAAGGGAGTATGACATGTATGGGATAGATAGATGCAGATGAGCAGAGTAAAAAAGGAGAGAGAAAGGGGCAGAGAGAGAGAGAGAGAGAGAGAGAGAGATTTCAGGCAGCCTCGAATACAAATGGCACCCGATGAACAAAGCTGATGTCATATTTGCTGTCATGTCGTTTTGCGAGTTCGCCATATAAGTACACTTGCCACAGACGGTTCCGCTGCCATTGTTAGAGGATATTCTCTCAATCTCTGTCTTTCTCGGTGCGTCTCTAAGTCTATCTCTCCCTTCTTTCTCTGTCTTTGACGCTCCCTCCCTCCATCTCACTCTTTCTCACACGGTCTCGCTCTATCTCTCTATATCTTAATTCTCTCTCTCTCTCTCTCCCTCTCCTTCTCTCCCTGTCTCTCTCTCTCTCTCCGTCAAATACATTGGCAAAAAAAATAAACGAAACTGCGGAGAAGATATCACCAAATCGGTTGGTGTCTCGCAATCAGTGAAACTTCTACTTATCAGTGCTCGATCACGAGTAAGTCTAGCGTACTTTGTGATGAGATTGATGACAAAATATGGACAGGGAAATTGGAGGGGAGAATGAGAAATATCAAGAGAATCTTCTTGGTGCCCAATCGAAAAGGAAGCCTTTTTATACATCATAACAAAGTACAAGATTACAATACCAGATTACAAAGTGCAGATAATAGGCTTGTACTTACTTTACTTCTACAACTCTCCTCTCTAATACCCAAATAAATAAGCGAACCGGCAAGTGACAATGAACATTTTCAGTCCTTTAATCAAGAATGAATGATTTCAAGAGGCAAAGTCAAGCTTAAAGGAATGTGCATGAATCGAGGTGGAGTGAGAAATCGAGGGATGAAGGGACATAAATAAGGAGAGGCAGAGAGAGAGAGAGAAAGAAAGAGAAAGAGAGAGAGAGCGAGCGAGCGAGCGAGATAGAGAGAGAGAGAGAGAACGAGTGATACAACAGTTCCTTCAAGTCAAAAGTACAAAGGCGAGTGCAGTGGTCTGGCGGAAGGGAGTGGTGACAGAGAAATGGAGTCTCTATCTCTCTCTCTCTCTATCCCTCTATCTCTCTCCTCTATTTCTCTCTGTCTCCCACGCTCTCTATCTCTCTCCTCTCCCTCTCTCTCTCTTTCTCTCTCTCTCTCGAGTGCGGAGTGGCACAAACAGCGTCATACTCTAAAGGGGGTCTGAAGGGGAAGGGTCTAAGCGAGGTGCGAAGCCCATGTGAAAGCTGCCTGGTTGACTCATTCACAATAGGGAAAGCCAGGGGAGAAGCTGAAAGGAGAGAGAAAGAGAGTGTGAGAGAGAGAGGAGAGAGAGAGTGAGAGAGAGAGGAGAGAGCGAGAGAGAGAGAGAGAGAGAGCAAGAGAGGCTGGTAGGCAGGCCGACCCTGCGGGGCGACTGGGCATAAAAGAGAGCAACATTCCACTCTTGCGTTATAGCTCTCTCTCTCTTTTTCTCTATCTCATTCTTTTCACTCTTTCTCTCTTTTTCTCTCTCTCCTTCTTTTCCATCTTTCTCCCCCTCTCTCTCTCTCGCATTTTATTTCCCTCTCCTATGCATAATGAACGAAATCGATATGATCAATCCCAACAACCACCACGCTGCCACTCCACTACTGCCTTGTACGGAATGGCACTACTTTTACTTATCACTTCCTCTGCTTCTCTACCTTCTTTACTGTACAGTACTCTCTCTCTCTCTCAATCCTCTCTGTCTGTCTCTCTCTTCTCTGCTTCTCTCTCTGTCTCTCATCATCTCTCTCTGTCTTTCTCTCTCTCTCATTTTTCTCATTCCTTCTCTATTCTCTCTCTCCTCTCTCTCTCACTCTCTCTCTCTCTTTTCCCTTCCCTACGCTCTCAATTCTTATCATCACACAGTTTGCAATGCCATTTCCTTGGCTTTATGGGGGCAGTTAGCAGCAACTCGTCATTTTGACTAAAAATGTGCATAGCTCAGCCTTCTTCTTCTTCTTCTTCTCTTCCCCCTTCTACCATTTCGTGGATCGTAAAGTTGAATGCGCGTGTGCAAACACTTTTGACCGGAAAGTTACACTTCCCCCTCCGCCCTCCTCAAATTGGTAATAGATTGGGGCTCCAATTCTATCAGTCATTCATTCCTCAACACAAACAACGTCCCGGAGCTGTGCAGACTAAAAGGAGCTGGCCTTAGAAAAAAGAAAGCAGCAACGTTTGCCCAGCGCTGACGCGGATTCTTACGGCGGCCTTAATTTAAACATACAGTATGCAAAGAAAGAAAGAAAAGACTTTCGTGGCGGGACCCGGCAACGATATAATTACAAGAAATGATGGACGAGATGAGATGGTGAAGAAGAAAGGAGAATAACTGCATAGTCTGACGGTGAGCTGGTTCACTGCCATATTCTCCACAAACAAGACATGGCATTCCTATTTCATCTCTCGCTCTCTCTCTTTCTTTCTTCCTCTTTCTCTCTCTCTCTCTCTCTTTCTCTCTCTTTCTTTCTTCCTCTCCCTCTCTCTCTCTCTCTTTCTTTCTTCCTCTCTCTCTCTCTCTCTCTCTCTCTTGCGTGTCTAAGAAAAGAGTCCCGAGATTACATAATCAATTCTTGCCTTGAAATAGCTTACGTAAACGAGCTTTGCTCGCTGTAGACCAAGCTGATTGTGAATAGAAAAAAAAATGACAAAGCCAAATCGGCGCGCTTGCAAACGAAAGGCAGCGATATCAGGATTGGGGAGAAAGCCAAACGCTAGAGCACAACATTTCTCTATTGTGATTGGGGTATTGAGGTGTTGAGAAAATGTTCGCTGTTTTTTTTCCTTAACATACATATAACTATACAATATATATTTTTTTCTTTTATTTTTCATGGAATATATTACACATGTATGTATATATAATTTTTTTTTCATCAAGAAAAAAATATATATTTATTTCATTTTCACACCTTGTTCTGCTGCTGAGCTGGTGCATACCATGCGGCGGGTGGAGGACTCGCTGAAGCTTCCTTGCCGTTGTTCGAGGTGGTCGTGGGGCGGCTGGAAAAAAGGGAAGAGGATGGGCATTTATTGGGTGGGGAGGGGGCTAAGTAAAGAGCAATGTTTAAAGAGATGTAATGCGGTTTCAGAATGATAATTTAGGGGGGGGGGTTTAAATTCAAATCTCCCGCCTCCCCACTCACCGATCTCTGTCCTCGTTGCCTCTGATGATGTTGGGCAGTGTTGGCGAGATGGCGATGCCGTGCTCGCGATACCACGCTGTACCCTCTGAAATCCTCTTCTTATAAACATTCAAATTTAAATCTCCCGCCGATTTCTGATCTCATTGTTTTTAATTTATCGCAATCTATTATCGACAAACATTTATTTAAAAGTCATAAGGTCAATCCATTAAATTGTACTTATTGTTTTTTTTTATAATTTAAAATAGTTTCCTTTTACCCAAATAAGATTAAGAATATACAAACTTCAACTATGTTCAAAATAATTATTTAAAGGATATAAAATTAATTAATTAAACTGAAACCCTCAGACAGCACGAGCAGTTCGCATCTCATCGGATCTTGCTTGATACGGTCGACGACCTGAAAATCAACAAAGGCTTTAATTTATTTTTTTCCCCACCAAATTATATTCATAAATTAACCAAGTTTATTCAGCAAATTATATTCATAAATTCAAAAAAAGTATTTATTTATTTATTAAAATCGATTTACTTATCTCTATATATATTCTTATGACTTTCGTTGGCCTTCTACTTAGACTCTCCAAAAACATGGATGAACTTGGATGAGCATGTTCGCTCCCACTCCTTCTTCATCTGTGCCGCGAAATGATTCAATTCAAGTGCTAACAATACGCCATCAGTTGTTTCAACTTCTGTACAATAATTATATTCATATTATTTCTTTTTTCTCTCACTAGATTTTCACTTCCACTTTCCAATAACTATAAGGTATGCGTGCATAAAGTATAACAATGGGATGAACATGAATGAATGAATGAACCTTCCGATGAGGCTCTCCCAGAATGGAGACGCCGTTCACGGCAAAGATTCGATCTCCCATCCTCACTCCGGCGCGGTCCGCGGGGCTTCCCTGAAATAGAAAGCAGTTTTGCTTTCTTTTATTTTAACACGTTTGAAAATATTAGTTTTCTGCAATTTTTTTAAACAAAATACAATAATAAAATACGACAATTTTTGTCTTAACTTAACGAAAAATCGCCATCGATATCTTTATTCCCTCTGATATAAAGGCAGTCCGCTCTATCAGCATCCTTATCTAACCTTATCCACTGTGCCGATGAAGTGGTCCTTTCCACGCTCAGCGTGCAGATTGTAGCCATATTCCTTAAAAAAACTAGGTAAATGATTTTTGTAATATCATGTCCGCAAGAGATTACTTCCAGGTTCTCGATTTTGACAAGTTCGATGTAAAAAGGAATTTAGCAATGTTGGGAATTTTTATTCACAATAAGATTTTTTGGCCAATTTTTAAAATCTATTTATATATATATACCGCTTTGGGTTCTCTCTCTCCCACTCTCTCTCTCTCTCTCTCTCCTTCTCTCTGTCTCCCCTCCATCTCCCTCTCTCTCTCCTCTCCCTCTCTCTCTCTCCTTCTCTCTCTCTCCTCTCCATCTCTCTCTCTCTCTCTCTCTCTCTCTCTCTCTCTCTCTCGCTATTTCTTTACACTTCAAACCTGGCTCGGGCTGTTCTTCTCAACGAGACAGAGTCTTGGCGGTGGTGCGTCGGCCGGGAGTTGCATCCTTGTCTGATTCTGATGATTAGCAGGCTTCTCTGGCTTCGTCTCCTTGTCCTTGTCCTGGCCTCCTGGTGGGTCGACGAAGTATACAGGAAGACGCGGTCTACTTCCGCTGGAAGCACTTCTGGCTGGCGAGACGAGAGGAGAGGGAGGGACAGAGAAGAGTTCGCGGCGCAGAGGAGTGAAGGCGCGGAGTGGGCTGAGAATAGAGAAATGGGGCTATTTAAAGGAGGTGCCAAACATCACGTTTGAATTCGCGCCCTTTTGCCTGACACAACGACGAGAGAGCATGCGCTGCAATTTTGAATGTTGAAACGAGAGCCGTTTTGCACCGAAACGAGGACGAGAGAGAGAGAGCGAGAGAGAGAGAGAGAGAGAGCGAGAGAGAGAGAGAGCGAGAGAGAGAGAGCGAGAGAGAGAGAGAGCGAGAGAGAGAGAGAGCGAGAGAGCGAGAGAGAGAGAGAGAGAGAAAGAGAGAGAGAGAAAGAGAGAGAAAGAAAGAGAGAGAGAGAGAAAGAGAGAGAGCATGCGTGATTTAGATAAACGCTATTAGAATGGGTAGAGAAAAATTTCCAATAGACTACGGTAGAGTTTCGTGCTCCTTTACTATATCTTGTCATTAATAATTATATCCTTAATATATCTTAATTATATCTTGTCTATCCTTATTGTTAATAATTGCCCACATAAATATTGTGCTTACTCATGAGCATTGAATAAGAGGATGAATCGAGTTAAAAGCTATCAGCATCATTAACCAAGAGAAGCGCTAGAAGTCGGGCTCGTGCGAATGAAAACCACATGACTTACAAGGGAACCATCTGAAGATATGTTGGAAGATTTTGATCTCACCTGTCCAGATCGATTGGTACGGTCAAGAAATGATGTCAACTATTTTTTACTTTTTCCTTAATGGCCTCCGGCGATTTTATATTAATTTTTAAAATTTGCATAAATCGCAGATGTGGGGTGCTGATCGTTGCTTTACCATTGTCAACGACCCGCTTGAGATTTAAAATGTGACCAGCGTGGCGCAGTTAGTTGCGCGCTCGCCCGTTGTTTTGAGTGTCGCGGGTTCAAATCCAGTTTGGAGCAGATGTTTTGCTATTGTTTTGGATATTCAATTTTGGCAAAGTACATATGTACATAATTTTGGCAAAGTACATATGTACCCGCGAGAGCTTTGTGCGATGCTCTCACTGTGAGAAAAATTTCTGCCTGAACTGCTTCGTCGTCGATTATCATATTTGCTAACTTCAAACATCCACCACCCCACTCCTTGCATTAGAATAAATTTTTTATATTTACTTTACCAAATTTGAGTATATTAAACTGCAGCAAAACATAAGCACCGGAAGGGATTCGAACCTGCGACAGTCAAAACTGTAGGCTAGCGCACTACTAACTGCGCCACGCTGGTCACATTCCAAGATTCAATTCAGGCATTCATAATTGCAAAGCCATTAATTTCCATTATTTTATGCAATTTTTAAAAATTAATATAAAATCGCCGAAGGCCATTAAGGAAAAAGTAAAAATAATTGACATCATTTCTTGACCGTACTAATCGATCTGGACAGGTGAGATCAAAATCCTCCAACATATCTTCAGATGGTTCCCTTGTTAGAAATTTCGCGATTTCATCATTATTATACGGCAGAGAGCACCAATGAATTGGAGAAAAGTTACTAATAATAATAATAATAAATAAATAAATAATAACGAGAGGATCCTTATCGCAATCAATCGAGAGGGAAAGAGAGAGAGAGAGAGAGAGAGAGAGAGAGAGAGAGAGAGAGATTGAAAGAGAGAGAGAGAGAGATGGGAGAGAGAGAGATTGAGGGAAAGAGTGATACGAGATGGAGAGGGTAGAGTGAGAGAGAAACAGAGTGAAAGAGAGAGAGAGAGAGAGGCAGACAGAGTGAGAGAGACAACTTACACAGGACTTGGACGAGGCGAGAGTGGCGAGAGACGTGGGTACAAGCGGGCGAAGCGACGGAGTGGAGTGACAAACTGAGGGGATGTCGTGGGCGCAGGCGAGCGGCGAGAGAGCGGGCTGCTGAAGAGAGAGAGAGAGAGAGAGAGAGAGAGAGAGAGAGAGAGAGATAAATAGAGAGATAATAAGACGATGAGGACTCATAAATATATATTTTTTAACACACATTCACATCTTTAATTAATTATCCTTTTAATAATAATTTTAATTTTCAAATTGCGCACTTAAAATTTAATAGAGTAATATACGAGCTAATGCAAGGGTGCTTTAGGGAGCCTTGCATCACCGAGAAAGAGTGCGAAATAGAAGGGTGTGCTTCAGGGAGCCAATCAACCAGGCCAGGACGAGCTGCTAATGGGCACTTGGAATGCTTTTTCATCCTTAATATTATTGATATTTAGATTATTTTCATGGTTCTTATATCAATGACAACCACCAAAGGGATTGCCCAATGAGAGAGATGCTCTGGGATTAATCTTCGAATCATAGCAGACTGCGCGCGCGAATGGGGTGGCGGATTATGGATTAAAGGCGGCAATTATCAAAGGGAACGAACGGATATATTACTTGGATCGTTTAGGGACAATGACAGCTTGAGGATAGACAGAGAGGGAGAGCGAGAGAGAGAGAGAGAGAGAGAGAGAGAGAGAGAGAGGGAGAGGGAGAGATCCATAACATTAAAATGGGAAATGTGGAAACTACCATGCCACATCATCAGAAGTGCGGGTCGATGTACTGGCAAGTACAAGAGGGGGGCCAGAAAGGAGAGATCAACAAAGTAAGGGACCACTGTCGTCATTTTGCTGCCTGTAGGAGATAAGCGGCTGAAATGTAAGCGTATTGACTAACCAGGAAGAGAGAGAGAGAGAGAGAGAGAGAGAGAGAGAGAGAGAGAAAGATAAGGGGAGAGAGAGAGGGAGGGAGAGCAAGAGAGGAGAGGAAGATAGAAAGAGAGAGAGAGAGAGCAAGAGAGAGAGAGCAAGAGAGAGAGAGAGATTGAGAGAGGATAGAGAAAAAGAGAGGGAGAGAGAGATAGAGAGCTAGGAAGAGTAAGCAGATTACAGTGCAAGAATAGAAAATAATCAGAACAAAAGACGAAAGGTAACCAGAAGAAGATTACAGGAAAGCGCGCTACAGGAAGAGAGGAAGCAAGAAAGTGGCAAGATATAAAAGAACATCACAGTACTGATAAGGTTTTAATGTCTACCTGCAGAGTTAGCAGATAAATGATCTGATCAATTCTTCGTTTTCTCCTTTCTGTCTCCCTCTCTCTATCTTTCGCTCGCTCGCTCTCTCTCTCTCTCTACTTCCATCTTTTCTCTTTCTCTCCCTCTCTCTCTCTCTATACTCAACAAATTTGCAAACATGTTTCCTATTAAAAAGGCAGACAAAAGTGCAAAATGATAAGGTTATTTCTTCTGTAAAGTACTAGATTTTCATCGGAAAAAATATCGCAAACAAATAGAGAACCATCGAATGGAGAAATACATGCGATTGGTGGAAGTCGATAGATTTCATTATGAACAATGGAAATGAGTCATATAATGATAGTGCTACCATAACGAATACAAAAGGATAGTCAAAATATTTTTTCCTAGCGTCGTACCTCTCACCTCTTTTCTATTCTTCACATTCTCTCTCTCCTCTCTCTCTCTCTATCTTTCTCTCATCTCTCTTTCTCTCTCTCTCCTCTCCCTCATTGCCCTATCAGTAACCGATAAAACTGTGGAATGAGAACATTGATGGAATGGGAAATGGGGCCTCGTCGTTCTCGCTTCCTCAATTGGACAGCGATAAGGATTTAGGCAGTGCGTTCTCACAATGAAATACAAAAATGACATAACTCTCTCTCTCTCTCTCCTTCTCTCTCTCTATCCCTTTCTCTCTCTTTCAATCTCTCTCTTTCTCTCCTCTCTCACTCTCCTTCTCTTTCTCTTCTCTCTCCTATCCAATTCAGAGAGCTGTACCTCAAGCAAATAGAAATCAGTATGACAAAAAACTTGGAACAACTAGCTAATGATGTGTCTTATGTTATCAAGAAAAAAAAAGAAATTAATCTGATGTGTCACGGCCAAGATAACTGGGAAAAATTTCAAAAAATTGATAATTCTTAAATATTATCGCTGGAATGTTGCTACACTAAAACCAACAAGAGCAAGCACCCGAGTCCAACCGAGGCTAATGATAGAGTCTAGCGAGAGATACTCTCCGGTATCCGACATTGAAGAGAGAGAAGGAGAGAGAGAGAGAGAGGGAGAGAGAGATAGAGAGAGAGAGAGGGAGAGAGAGATAGAGAGAGAGAGAGAGGGAATGAGATCAGAGGGAAAGAGAGATAGAAAGAAAAATCGGAAAGAAGAGAGACATTCGGATGCAAGCATAAAAAACTGGAGCATTTGAACTGTCACAGACAGCCCGGAAGAGGCGAATTTGGGGCCCGGGAAAGGAGGGTGAAAGCGAGAAATGATTAGAAAGTGAATACTTTGATATGGGTCAGAAAGGGAGGAGAGAGAAAAGCCTAGCAAGAGGAAGCTTGTCATACGTGCTTGCTCCATTGTCTTCAGAGCCTGGTGAGAACTCACAATTTGGAAGAAGCCTCGTAAAAACTCACAATTAGTGCGATAACTAAACGAAAAAAATTATGAAGTTGCCTACCCGAGACATGGAGCGTTGCGAGACCCAAGAAAGATTCTGTACGAAATTTACTCTCGAAAAGGGTGGGGCCTTATTAGGCCCCAATCTGGCGCTCAAGAAGGTCCATCATTGGCAGACAAGTGGTCTACCTTGTAAAGCGATAGGTTGTGTGTTTCTTCACGCATTACATACAAGGAGGGGGTGGCAGCACTTAGAGCAATAAGATGCAAAGGTGGCTTAAACATAAGATACAAAGGAGGTCCATATTGAATGACTAGCAGGGGCATCTTGTGATATGGAAGTGGAAATGAATTGAGTGGCTGTTGTGAGACAAAGAGAGAGAGAGAGAGAGAGAGAGAGAGAGAGTGAGAGAGAGAGGAAAGATTAGAGAGAGAGAGGGAGAGAGAGAGAGGAAAGATAGAGAATAGAGAGAGAGAGAGAGAGGAGAGATAGAGAATAGAGAGCGAGTAGAGTAGAGAGAGAGAGGGAGTAGAGAGTAG
>CALZFC010000140.1:510000-528087 GCA_945643635.1 Allodiplogaster sudhausi
TAAATCAGACGGTGATGACCGTTGCCAGGGCTGCACTGGCTAGCCATAAGCCCTTCCATGAAGTGCCCCTTTCAGCGAGGATTGTTCTTGGAGGGGAAGGAGGGAGAGGGAGTCAAAATGAACAAGGACCCTTTCAGCCCCTTCCAGCCTTCTATCCTACGGTATTTGATTTAAAAAAATAATAAACAAATAAATAAATAAACAAAATCTAGGTCCAGTCACTAAACCAATACCAGTTCCAGCTGATGAATCGAAAATTCTTTCTATCAGGGCCCAAGCGGAAACAGAAACTCCCTGGCCTTGGCCGTGGTCATCGGGGGTAACCTGCCATTGATATCTAGTCTCTCTCTCTCTCCCTCTCTCTCACTCTTTCTCTCCTCTCTCTCTCTCTCTCTATTCTCTCTCTATCTTGGAAGAAGGCAGCGTGCCCTAGGTTAGGCGACTTTCTGCCCCGTATCACTTTCCTCACTTTCCGCCACACGTAGTAGTATGCCATTCATCTCTCACGTGTCTCTTGTCCTATTGTTAGGAAGGGCGCCACGTAGCGGAAGAGTAAACGATGTCCCCCTCTCTCTTTCTCTGTCGTTCTCTCTCAGTCTCTCTCTCTCTTTCTCTCTCGTCAAACTGGTGGAGGGGCACATTGGAAGCGAGCGAGTGCCTGTCAAACAGAATAGAAGCCGCCGCAGGTCGCGAATTAAACCCCAGAGGCATAGGTAACTTTGATTAGATATGTATGTACGAAGGATCAGAAAGATAGTAGAGAGGAGAGAGGAGAAAGTAGAGAGAGAGAGAGAGAAAAGGGGAGAGGGAGAGAGAGAAGGTGGAGAAGGGATAGAGAAAGAGAGAGAGAGAAAGTCCAGAGCCAACTCCAAGACTCGTTTTTCTTCTAGAGTACATTCCGATTCCTCAAGCACATCAAGATCACATCAAGCCTTGAGGCTGTATTGTCTTGGTCAGAGAGAGAGAGAGAGAGAGAGAGAGACAGGGAGAGAGACAGGGAGAGAGACAGGGAGAGAGAGAGGGTGAGAGAGAGAAAGAGAGAAAGAGAGAGAGAGAGAGAGAGAAAGACGGTCCAAAAGTGGGAAGAAGCAGCACAAAACAGAACAGAACGACCCGCTGTCATAGTCGACGACTATGCAAGGAATTCATTCATTCCAATGTGCTGCTCTCTCTCTCTCGGGGGTTTTCCTCTTCCTCTATTCAGACTCTTCTTCCTATTCCTATTCACTTTTGCTCTCGCGGTGTTAGTGTGACACACAGCTAACACGGCCCCCCCAAAGTGTTAGCGGAAAGAGAGAAGAGAGAGAGAAGAGAGAGAGAAGAGAGAGAGAGAGAGAGAGAGAGAGCGAGAGAGAGGGAGTAAGAGAGAGAGAAAGAGAGGCGAGAGAGAAAGATACAGAAAGAGAAAGAGAGGAGAGAGAGAGAGAGAGAGAGAGAGAGAGAGAGAGAGAGGAAAGAGAGTTAGAACAAAACAAGTGCAAGTATTCATGTGATCAGAACACAGACGGAATGACAAGAGAAGAGGGCGAATGATATAAAAAAGGAAAGTAGGCGAGAGAGAGAGAGAGAGTGAGAGAGAGCGAGAGAGAGAGAGAGAGTGACAAAGAGAGGAAGAGAAATAGAGAGTGACAGGGAGAGCAATAGAGGAAAAATATGCCTGAGAAAAGCACAGATGCAAAGTACTGAACATGTACATTTGAACTAGGAGAGAAAGTGAAATTCAGGAAAGGAAACGATGACAACCGGGAATTGGAAGCTTTCATTTCACTCTCTCTCTCTCTCACTCTCTCTCTCTCGCTCTCTCTTTCTCTCTCTCTCTCTCTCTCTCTCCTGTTTCACATCGACTATTCGGGACCGTGCTCTGATTTCTCTTATATTTTTCTCTGATACTCTGGAACCTCTCACCTCGTTCTCTCTCTCTCTCTCTCTCTCTGCATCTCTGCCTCTCTTTAATCAAACACTCTCTCGCCGGCTTAACTCTTCGCCCGATAACTGATTTGCACATTTCTCTCTCTCACCAATCACTAAAGCAGTCGAAGCTGCTTATCGCTTACGCTGTACAGGGGCCTACTTGCTGCGTAATCAACATGACTCTGATTAAATAGAGTGTGAAGAGCAGCGAAAATAGGGGGAGAGAGAGAGCGGAGAGAGATAGAGAGAGAGAGAAAGAAGAGAGAGAGATAGACAGAAGGAGAGAGATAATAGAAATAGAGAGAGAGAAAGAGACGGATAAACAATGAAAGAAAGCAATTTTGCAATTGACGAGCACGAGTCCCAGCAATTCCGACTCCTAGGAAACGATGTAGTTGCGGAGAAAAGAAGAGATAACCATCAGAGAAAGTAGAGATAAGATGTTAGCGAAAACACTGTTCGACAGATGAAAAGATGAGCACAGAGCAATGAGAGAATACAGTGAGTACACAGTCTTCGATAGGAGGGAGAGCGAGAGAGAGAGTGAGAGAGAGAGAGAGAAAGAGAGAGAGAGAGCGCGCGAGAGAGAGAGCGAGAGAGGGAGAGAGAGAGCAAGAGAGAGTGAGAGAGAGAGGGAAAGAGCGAGAGAAAAATGGAAAAGAAAAAAAATGGAGTGGCACTCTTCGGAAGTCGCGTCCCGTTTAACCCCGAGGAAGAGGATACGAGGAGAGCAAGCAACAGCAAAGAAGGGAAGAAGAAGAAGAAGAAAGGAGAAAAAAGAATCTGGGAGAAAAGCTTGGGCTGGGTAGAGTTGGGGGTGGTTATGGGAGGGGGTGGGTTGAGAGAGAGAGAGACAGAGAGAGAGAGAGAAGAGATTGATGAGAGAGAGGAGAGAGAGAGAGAGAGAGAAGAGATTGGTGAGAGAATAGAGTGAGAAGAGAGAGAGAAGAGATTGAGTGAGAGAATACAGAGAGAGAGAGAAAGAGAGGGAGAGAGAAGAGAGAGTGAGAGAAGAGAGAGAGTGAGAGAGAGAGAGACAGAGAGAGAGGTACAGAGGGGTGGTGTTATGTGCGGAAAGCATGGAAATAAGCAGAGAAGCAGCCCGGAATCCCTTACTTAAATAGCGAGTGGGGCTGATTTTGGCCACACACAGAAAACACTTTCCAGTTTTTCACAATGATGCAAGTTCCAGAGGAAGATCATCTGAAACACTGAAAGATCAGTCTCTTGAAGAATACAGTTAAAGAGGGTGTCAACAAATTGGTAGTAAACCATTTTAATATGCTTTTTTTAAATAAAATAAAAATAAATCCCTAGATTACATACAAGAAGTAGAAGGGGAGAGGGAGGGGGAGATAGATAAAGAGAGATTAAGAAATAAAAAAGAGCGAGAGAGTGAAAGGGAGAGAGAGATAGAGAGAGAGAGAGAGAGAGCGAGAGAACGAGAGAGAGAGAGAGAAGGGAGAGAGATAGAGGGAGATAAAGAGAGAGAGAGAGAGAAAATCACGAGAGAGAGAGAGGAGAGAGATAGAGAGAGAGGGAGATAAAGAGAGATAGAGAGTGAGAAAGAGAGAGAGAAAGAAGAGACAGAGAGAAAAAAGAGACAGAGAGAGAGGGAGAAATAGAGAGAGAGAGATACACAGAGAGATATAGAGAGATATAGATACAGAGAGAGAGATATAGATACAGAGAGAGATACACACAGACATACACAGAGAGATATAGATACAGAGAGAAAAGAGAGAGAGACATACACAGACATACAGAGAGAGACATACACAGAGAGATATAGATACAGAGAGAAAAAAGAGACAGAGAGAGAGAGAGAAATAGAGAGAGAGAGATACAGAGAGAGATATACCACAAGCACACGTTAGCCATCAGCGACGCACACCTGGTGCTCTTGCGCATTGCTCCAACACATCCTGACCACATTGGACCCTCCATCCCCTTCCTTCCCTTTTCTATGAGGCGTCTCAAAGGCTTGTGTTCGTGTACGAATACTATTGAAATCCTTCGAGAAGCAAAGAAAGCGAGAGAGAGAGGAGAGAGAGAGAGAGAGAGAGAGAGAAAGAGAGAGCGAGAGAGAGAGAGGAGGAGAGAGAGAGAAAGAAAGTGATTGAAGCGAGGACATTCGCAAGGTCATCGAAATGGCCAATAATTATGGGGGCTAGTTTTATTGCCATGTTCGAGTATTGGGCAGAAAGCTGTAAATATTTTTAAAAAAAGTAATAGAGCCTAAATAAATATACGTAAAATGAAGCAGATCCCATCTTCAACGGCGGAACTTACTGTAGGTTGAAGGCAAACGATCTGATAAGGAAATTACCACGCAAACCTCCAGGAAGTAGTGATAGCAAGTGATATGGAATTCTTATAAAAAATAGACAGGCGTACTAGGGTTCATTCAGAGAGGACAAGCCAAGTGATGGCAGGTAACAGGAATATGGCAGAAGAAAAATGAGCATTTAATTTAAGGCACTTAGTTTACCCGTAGTCCATACTGTGACAAACAAACTAAAGAAGACCGGGATATTGCAGCAAAAAAAAACCCAAACTGTGTTCTGTTACGGCACTTGAATTCCTTGCCCACCCTGGAATGGACCCCATTTTCACCCTTGAACCCCCGCCCCCCAACCCCCGGGTGTAGGTCAGCCGTAGGAGCTTCAGCATTTGGTTTTGGGGTCCGATCTGATGGTTCCTTCCTCGACCGTGGCTTTTATTCCATGCTTCACCCACTCATACTCTCTCTCTCTCTCTCTCTCTGTTCCTCCCTCTCTCTCTCTCCCCACCCTTTTCCATCAAGACTGCCAAGTCCATACTATGCAGATAGATAATTTAGGCGAAACACATGACGGAAGAGAGTTATGCGGGTGAATAGAAGAAAGAAAACAGTGCGGAGAACGAGATTATCCAAACTGGAGGGTTGTAAGAGGAGCGATTGCAGCGTTTTTGAGAGAGAGCGAGAGAGCGAGATATAAAGAGAGAGAGAGAGAGATAGAAAGAAAGAGAGAGACAGGGTGAGAGAGAGAGGTGAGAAGGAGAGAGATAAAGAGGAGCGAGGCTTGAGAAAGAGAGATCGAGTAGGCAGAGAGTAAGAGAGAGAGAGAGAGAGAGAGAAAGAGAGAGAGAAAGAGAGAGAGAAAGAGAGAGAGAGAGTGAGTGAGAGAGTAAAATACGGAGAGATAAAGAGAAAGGGGCATAGAGGGCAACAAAAAAAGGCAAGCAGAGTAATGAAAGGCAGACTGGCTGCCTCTTCTGCTTTGCTCTGACAATTCAATCACAAGCCGCTAATTTCTTTAGCTCATTTCATCAGAGAGTGCCTCTGGATGCTAGGCGCGTTCGTTCCTTACGTATTCAATACACCCGACACTAATTGTGAGACGCGCCTTGGCGGTATATGGAAGAGAGAGAGAGAGAGAGAGGGGGAGATAGTGAAAGGGAGAGTGAGAGAGAGAGAGGGAGTGAGAGAGGGAGAGAGAGGGAGAGAGAGAGAGAGAGAGAAAGGGAGAGTGAGAGAGAAGAACAGAGAGAGAGAGAAGAAAGAAGAGAGAGAGAGAAGAGAGAGGAGAGAGAGAAAAGAGAGATAGCGAGGGAGAAAAAGTAACACGTGATCATCAAAAGAAAAGGGTGGACAAGTTGTCAGTGTGCGGAAATGGAGGAAAAGGACGTAGCATATGGGGAACAGCAGCTAAACAGCACGGGGGGAACAATAAGGCGGAAGGGTGTGGGGAGAGGGAGAGAGAGATAGAGATAGAGATACTGAGAGAGGAGAGAGAGGGAGAGAGCGAGAGAGAGGGAGAGAGACAGACAGACAGACAGAGAGAGAGAGAGAGAGAGAGAGAGAGAGAATTGGAAGAGAGAATAGTGAAAAAGTAAGCAAGAAGTATAGAAGCAGAGAAAACTTTGGCTAGGCTGATGTATGAGTAGCCTCAACGTCCTATCATTATCATCACTAGTGTCCGGGGGAGGGTCTCTCTTCGCTCTTCTCATCACTCTCTCCTTCTTCCTCTCTCTCTCTTTCTTTCTCTCTTTCTCTCTCTCTCTCACCTTGCCTCCTATACAGTCTGGTTGCGTTGTCTTCTTCTTCGTCATTTCCATTCCCTTTTTTCCACGATTGACAGCAGAGCCATGCCAGGGAGAGAAAAGATGGGAAAGGGGGGAGGGGAAGAGATAAACGCCGCTGACGGACTGTTCGTTTTTAGCGTGTTTCTGTCTTTTTTCTTCTTCATCTCTCTCTCTCTCTCTTTCACTCCCTTTCTCTTTCCCACATTCTCTCTCTCTCTCTCACGTATCCCTCACCCAATCCATGGTCGCCGTCCTTCTTACATTCTCAAGGTTTTCTCAGAGTGCGCAGCGGGCGCCATGGCAGGCTATCCCAGATCGAGGCGAGAGAGAGGCAATGAAGGGGACGATGGTTTGCATAAGGAGAGAGAGAGAGAGAGAGAGAGAGAGAGAGAGAAAGAGATCCTCACGAGTACCGATTAACCTGACTGCGGTAATGGCTGAGCAGGCTAAGAGTGGGCTGAGGGCGGTCTTAGCGACAGTTCGTAAATGCTCTTGGTATCCTATTAGGCCCTTAAGGGAACACGGGAGGAAATAGGAGCACGGAGGGGGGCTAAATTTTTTCCCACAAAACCTTTATTTTTTAATCTTTTTGACTCAGCGAAAAAGTTACTGTTGATTTGACAGGCCCACACCGATTTTGGGCATCTAAAAATTAAAAAAAGGCCAAATCAACCATGTTTTTGAGAAACATTTATGCAGAAACAGAGCATAGCCACCCTGGTTTCCGGGCCCAATATCTGCCTCTCCATTCCTAATTTTCTGGCTCCTCGATAGTGCCTCCCCGTTTCTAATTCCAAACAAATGTACTCACCCAGACGGATGATATCCTTATTAGGCAAAATTGAAATGTTCACATGGCCATCGTGACCTCTGCATACGGATTGTGAATGGCAATTCAGGTAGTTGCGGGGTGCCCTTTACGAGTCCTCTTTACAAGGAGTGAAGATGTACGACCTTATACACACTAGTGAAGTGTGCGCGCGAATAATAGCAGGGTCAAGATAGTAAAAGCCGCTTTCTTTTGAAGTGGAAAAGGTGGATCAGGTAGCAAGGATGTGCGCGGCAGGGCAAGCCATGGCAAAAAGAGAAGAGAGAGAGAGAGAGAGAGACGAGAGAGAAAAGAGAGATAGAGAGAAAGAGAGAAAGAGAGAAAGAGTGAGAGAGAGAGAAGCTGGACTACGGATGAGATATGATCGGGGTCAGAGGGAGACGGCAGAGAGAGAGAAGAGAGAGAGAGAAGAGAGAGAGAGAGAGACGGCGACAGAGAGAAAATAGAGAAAAAAGAAACGCTATGTCGACTACCTCAGGCAGTTGCCGAAGCTCATGCTAAATGGAAGCGCTCTTTCGGCTTGTTGAAAGAAGTGACATGGTCATCAGGGAAGGAATGTGAAGGGAGGAATGAAGGATAGCGAGAGAGAGAGAGACAGAGAGAGAGAGAGAGAGATAAGAGAGAGGAGAGTGGATAGGAGAGGTAGAGACAGATAGAGCGAGAGAGCAAGGGTGAGAGAGAAGAGAGATAGGGCGAGAGAGAAAGAGAGATACAGAGAGAGAGAGAGAGAGAGAGAGAGAGAGAATAAAGTGATGAAGAAAGGAAGTAGCACAGTCAGGGTGGGGGGGGGGGGGGAGCTCCAAACTAAACTAGCTGCGCTGTGTTCTGCTCGGTGAATGTGTCTACTAGACATGTGAAGTAAATAAAGTGGCAAGTTTAAATCTCAAGAATTGAGCACAATATTATTTCGGCATAATTGACCAACCGTCAGATTCTCATGGTCACCAACAAAAAAAAAGAAGAACAATAACAACAATGAACACTCCTCAAATTAAATAAAAACATTTTTTAAAAAAAGTCCGCCTAATTTTTATTTCCTTTCTTTTGGTATTCGTGCCCTCTAAATATTTAAGAATGGCGCGAATTTAAAAGTTAATTTCGTTTCTAGAATCTACGTGCGCATATATCCAAGTTAGGTGCACCTTAGGGCTGCACAGAGTAAAAGGGTTAGAGGTGGTCAGACCGAAGCTCTAGCTCTGTAACCCCCCCCCCCTTCAAAGTAAAGTCAAGGAGCCAGAGCGGGAGAGGACAGTAAACACACACACACATAGATAGATACACGGGAGAGCTTGTTGAACAAGCCGGCTGACTCTCATTTGTTGTAGTAAGACGAGGCAGAGAGTCGAGGAGGAAGTGAGAGAGAAAGAGAGGGAGAGGAAGAGAGAGAGAGAGAGAGAGAGAGAGGGGGGGGGGATATAGAGAGAGAAAAGATGGAGAGAGAGAGAGAGAGCGGGATAGAGAGGATTTCCAAAAGCGAAGCGTAAAACAAGCACCAAGCTAAAGAGAAGTAGAAGTAGCTGATTTTTAGCTTAAAAAATATAAAAAAATTTCGAAGCAGAAAAATTATGCAAATTCCAGAGTATGAAATAAAATATATGTGGAAAAAGTACAGTATCTACAAACAGGCTGACTTCTTAATATCTTAATTGAAAATTGTGTTAATTGTGCAAATAAAATTTAAATATGACCACTATTCTCATCCACTCCTCCCATTTGTTGAAGGCTGTCTACTCTTGAACATGAGAGCTCTGTTCAGCCTTGCATGGTCACTACTTCCTCAATGGTAAATGGACAACAGGAAGCGAGAGAGACAGAGAGGGAGAGACAGAAGGGTAGAGACAGGAGGAGAGAGAGAAATAAAGAGAGCGCGAGAGAGAGCGAGAGAGAAAGAGAGCGAGCGAGAGAGAAAGAGAGAGAGAGAGAGAGAGAGAGAGAGAGTGAGAGAGAGGTGGGAGCAAGAAATAAAGAAAGAGAGACAGCTCATATTAGAATCTCGTGCGGCATGCACATGGCCAAACACACTTGAATCATCTAGATCTACTCTTTCAATCTCTCTCTCCCTTCCTCTCTCTCTCTCTCTTTGATCCCTCTCGCTCTCTTGATCTCTACCTCTCTCTCTCTCTCTCACCGAAACTCACGAGTGCCATTCAGCTTCTCCGAGTCCTTACTTTAGAGCACACACATAAGTAGAGTGCCCCCCCCTTTCTGCGAAAGCAGACCAAGGAGGAAATGTGGTGCAGTAGTTGAGATACGCAAATATTGCTAGTAGCAGAGAGAGAGGAGAGAGAGAGAGAGAGAATGAGAGGAAAGAGAGAGAGAGAAAGGAGAGAGAGAGAGAGAGGGAGAGAGAGAGAGAATGAGAGGAGAGAGAGAGAGAGAAAGGAGAGAGAGAGAGAGAGGGACAGAGAGAAAGGTCGAGCGCGACATACGAGAAGGCGGGTGAGTTCTAAGTTCAACAAGTTATAAGAACTACACTGCCGCGAAGCCAACAAGTCGCGCCGGTTTTATGCTCCCGGAACATTTAGAAGATGACAACAAGAAAGTTTCAAAGGAACAATTACAATGATAGCAACCGCCTTACACTTTCCAATGAGAGAACTAGTGGTGGTTGCAGAAAGGAAATGCCGCAACGAAAGTTTGTTTCTGTTGTTAAGAAATAAATGATGAATTACTAGTCAATAAAAAAACAATAACTCCCACTCTAAAAGAATTCGGATTCACTTCAAAGTGTCATGAAACTGGCGCGACCGTTGATGTTTATTATAATAAAATAGGAACGGGAGAAGCGAAGACGGCCAAAATAGGTTATGATTTCCGAGTCAATAAGATTAATAGATCTATCGCTACAAGAAACCAAAGTTGACACAGCGTTCTGATAAGACATTACGGTACGCGCACTAAAAATGTGTGCAGCAAAATTTCGTTTCGTCCCAATGACTACAGGGCTTGGGCCAAGCATTTTCCATTTAAAGAAAAAGATTGCGCAAAAAGTTCAAAAAAATGCGCGCGAAAAATAATTATTTTAAATTCGCTAGTTTTGGCGGGAAAGAAAAATCTGCAGCAGTCAGTTCCGTTAGTTCGAACCTGTCGAGAAGGCTGATTCTTGGCGGCGAACGCCGACGACCGTTAATCATAATGAATGGCTGCCTCCCCAGAGCGGGCAAAGAGGCAACCGATGTCCGCGGGAGGAAGGAAGGAGAAATGGCAAGGAAAGGAGCGGGTTAGGCCAAGGAAAATAGCACTAAGAACGTGCGCATTCGCAAATGAGTGCACTTTTAATGATAGTAAAACTAATTTATAAAAGTGACAAAGTCCATCAGCGCAAGTTTAGCATTCGAACTTTTTTTTTTCTTCAGGTATTTTCACCCCAAGCTATTCCTATAGCATAACCATAAATAAATATCCTTGCTTGAACGATGGCTTTGTTTTGTCAAGATCTTAATAACATATGGGAGAAAATGGATGACCTAGCCGTAAGTAGTAGTAGTAGTAGTAGTAGAAGTTAGCTGCCGTCGTAACGTCGTAACACCTTCTATTCTCCTCGAATCCTTGCTGGCTTCGCTCTCCTTCAGTCATAGCATTCCGCTCCTGAATCAATGCTGTTAATCCATTTAATCAGAATAATTATTAAACGTTAAAATAATACTTAAAAAGACATCAACGACAAAGATTAGAAAAAGAAAGCAGCAGCGGAGATTTTCAAACTTTGCTTATTTTTTCGAAATTGTCCGCGCAAGGTCACTACCGTAGTTCATGAAAGAAACAGCTCCCGGTCATGCATTATGTCATAAGGACACCTTTTTGTTATTGACGACATATTTTCGAATAACAAAAAGAATTTTATGTTATGCACGTTCATATTTCGTTCATTTCTTCTCTTTACATCGTACTTGTAAACACTTTTCTTTCCGAAATATTCCTTGTTTTACATTTTGTTTCTATACATTCATCCAAGAGATCACGACTTGTTTTTCACTAACAATAAACAATAAGTGCTTCGAGATTACGGAGCTCCATCTTCGAACAAGTACTTTTCTACGGAAACGACGTTCTCTTTTTTTTGCTCTTTTTTCCATCTGTTATATTCACCTTGCTCATTGTCAGTTCTACCAGGCTAGCTTTTTTAGAAAGCAGCTGGAGAATAATGCCAGATTGTGAGGATTTGCTGCCTAATATGGTGTTTATATTTCGAAGCGGAAGCAAGTGAGAGAACAAAAAAGGAAAGGTGGAGATACTGGAAGAGAGAGAGAGAGAGAGATCAGTAAGAGGTAGAGAGAGACAGAGAAAGAAAGAGAGAGAGAGAGAGAGAGAGAGAGAGAGAGGAGAGGAAGAGAGAGCGAGTAGTATGGAGAGAGGCAAAGCAAAGTCTGATTTTCTAGTTTTGAAAGGGAGGCAAATTAGTTGGATAATCCCGACTTTGGTTGTCGCCAAACAAGTGGTGAAACGTCATAGCAACAGTCAGAGCAATTATTTTATTTGCTTCTAAATTGAAGTCTCTCTCTCTCTCTCACTCTTTCTCTCTCACATTTTCTCGCACTCACTCTCACTCTCTCTCTCGCTCTCTCTCTCTCCCGCTCTCTTTCTCCCTCTCGCTCTCTCTTACTTTCTCTTCCCTATTTCTCTCTTTCACTCTCTCCCTCTCTCTCTCTCTCTCGCTCTCTCTCTCACTTTCTCCTCCCTCTTTCTCTCTTTCACTCTCTCTCTCTCTCTCTTTCTCTCTCTCTCTCTCTCTCTCTCTCTCATCGTCTCGACATTCCGAAATTAGTCGTATTCATCCGCTCACTTTCAATGATCTCTTATTAGCATGCTTCAGAACTTACATTAGACCGGAGATGAAAAGAAACTGGTTCCTTGATTTTTCTTTCGTTTTACATTATTTGCTACCTAGTGCGACTATGCTTATATTCTCGTAGATTTTTCTGGTTCGACTCGATTTGCTGCAATGTTCATGACCAGGATATGTGTTAGCTACATATTTTGCCAGGTATACCTGGCAAAATTAGGTTGGCTTTGAGTATACTCAAAGCCAACCTAATTATAAAACTATTTAACCCGACAGCATGCTTAAATGACGCCTCCCTAGAATGACTAACGTCGAGTAAAATTTTGTTACTGCACATTACATATTTATGCATTTACCAACGGAATAGAAGCAGTTTTCTATTCTCCCTCGCATGCTATCATTAACTTCGTTTTCACGAAATTTGAATGCAAATTAAAATTTGCATGCAAATTTTGCGCGGGAGGGGACTCTTTCTCATCAACAAAATACTGCGACTTATTCTAATTTATTTCTAATTCGTCTAATTACGATCTCAAACCTACTCACTGTTTTTTTTTCTAAAATTTTTTTGCGTTTTTCTTAAAGGATGCGCTTGCAACACTGTGATTTAGCAATCTAAAGATATGTTTTTAATGTTTTTTTTACTGCCGCGAATTTAGAACGACCATACAGATGTTGCAACTAAAGACTAGACTTATATATATAGCGATGCAAGAAATTGAATTATATTTAATTAATTATATATGGGAAAACGAATGAAAATGATATCTGCAAAATATATGCATAATAATTGCCTACTTCCTGTGTCACCCTTGTGACCCATCTCTTATATTGTTATCACAGCTGACATTTCTGCTTCCGAATCCCCTTTGAGGCGTCTCACAATTGAGGGCGTGGCTGTGACAAGTGACTCTTACCGAGTAGGTAATAACAGAGAGAGGAGAGTGAGAGAGAGAGAGAAAGAAGGAGAAAGAGAGAAAATGTGAGAGAACGAGTAATAAAGTGAAAGAGAGAGAGAGAGAGACAGAGAGACTAAAAAAGGAATATAAGCATTCATATAATCAGTGAAAAAAGCATCTGTTATGGCACCCATATAAGTGGGATAAGCTTTGAACATTTTAAGAGCTAATAATTCTTGTCATCAAGACTTCCATCGGTTCGTTTAACGATATTTTTTTCAAGCAATAAAAAGTTATTTATCTCGAAATTATAAAAGAAACACTCCATTGGTCCAATATGTCCGCTCCATTGGTCAAATAAACAGACATGCTTATCGTTAATCGCTTAAATTCACTTTAATTTAAATGGTATGTAAAGCGCTAGACATTTATTGAAAGTGTTGTGCAGACAGAGATATAGATAGAGAGAAAAAGAAAGAGAAAGAGAAAGAGAAAGAGAGATAGGGAGAACGAGAAAGAGAGATAGGAAAACATAAAGAGAGGCAGAGAAAGAGGAAGAGAAAGTCTCTCTCTCCTCTCGCTCTCTCAATCAGTCATTCATTCAGTATCAGCAAACTGTTTTTTTTCACAAACCATTACTCATAAGAATTCTGTTCCTTAACATCAGAATAAATGCAAAATAAAGCCCAGCTAATGTTGTAATGTCAAACATCGGAAAATGCCACATCAGGCTCTGTGCGTGTTTTTTTTTCTTCAGAGCCATTTTTACAATTTCACTCTCTCACTCTCTCTCGCTCGTTCTCTCTCTATCTCTCTCTCCTTCTCCCTCTCTCCCCTCTCTCTCTCTCTCTTCGTAACAGCATAATATATTTTGCCACTCATTCATATGTCTTCGTGGTTGAATGAAGTAGAATAATCCCGGAAAAGGTGAACTGGAAAAAGAGTGACATAATTACACCGTATTTTCTCTATTAGTACCCACTTTAATAGAACCCCCTCCTCTAATAGTACCCCCTCCCGTTGAAAATGCCATTGAAAAATAGTACAAATCCCCCTATTAGAACCTATGACCTCAGCTTGAGATGTACCTCGAGAATGGGTCCAGGAGGCATGGAATGCTCTTCCCAATGAACCGAATGCAATTCCTGCGGTATGATGATTCCATAGAAAATCGAGCTATGATTCTTCCTTTTTTCAAAATAAAATGTTGCTCCCTCTAATAGTACCGCTCCCTCGCAAGGGTATGGAATAATAGTACCCCAGCGGGTACTAATAGTGAAAATATAGTAAAATGTTTCGGCTACATCTGCGAATATCTTCCATGCAGAATATGTACCAAATTCCAGGAGCAAAATAACACTATGTTTATGTATGTATATGGAGATCGCCTAATTGTTTTCATTTAGAAAACAAAATCCGTACGCTGCCGTGCTCTTTGAGCTTTCTTATAAATCGTCGCTGTCTTATACTCTACACTATGTACACACAGAAAACAATTTTGTAGTTTTGGCGGCGAGCCGCAAAACGCCCAGGGCATTTTGTAGTTTTGGCGTTTTTGGCCTCCACCAAACTACAAAATGGGGTACCGCGGACATTTTGTAGTTTGTGCGCCATGAAATTCAGCATGATTTCTCTCTCTCTCTCTCTCTCTCTCTCTCTCTCTTTCTTTCTTTCTTCTTTCTATCTCTCTCTCTCTTTCTTTTACTCTCTCTCTTTCTTCTCTCTCTCTTCCTTCTCTCTCTCTTTCTCTCTCTCTCTCTTTCTTTCTTTCTTCTTTCTATCTCTATCTATCTCTCTTTCTTTTACTCTCTCTCTCTCTTCCTTCTCTCTCTCTTTCTCTCTCTCTCTCTTTCTTTCTTTCTTCTTTCTATCTCTATCTATCTCTCTTTCTTTTACTCTCTCTCTCTTCCTTCTCTCTCTCTTTCTCTCTCTCTCTCTTTCTTTCTTTCTTCTTTCTATCTCTATCTATCTCTCTTTCTTTTACTCTCTCTCTCTCTTCCTTCTCTCTCTCTTTCTCTCTCTCTTTCTTTCTTTCTTCTTTCTATCTCTATCTATCTCTCTTTCTTTTACTCTCTCTCTTCCTTCTCTCTCCCTTTCTCTCTCTCTTTCTTTCTTTCTTCTTTCTATCTCTATCTATCTCTCTTTCTTTTACTCTCTCTCTCTCTCTTCCTTCTCTCTCTCTCTCTCTCTCTCTGTGCCTCTCTCTCTATATCTTTCTCGCGTTCGCTCTCTATTCATTCTGATATCTGCGAATCGACAGCAAAGAACAATTTGCAGTTATTAGAATGAAGAGCGATCGAAATACGAGAAAGAGATAGAAAGAAGAGAGAGAGAGAAGGGAGAGAGAGAGGGGAGAGGGAGAGGGAGAGGGAAAGGGAGAGAGAGAAAAAGAGAAAGAATTAAATGAAAAACATTTGAATCCCATTGAAAATATTCGGTGCGCAGCACTCGAGATAATGTTGTATCTATTGCGCTTCAGGCATCAGTAATCTCAACTTCAAATACATATGCAGTGCTGATTTCGCTCTCCTCTCGTTATGCCTCGTCTTCCATTACAAACTCTTCATTAAAATGCTATCAACAGAACAGAAAAAAACGCACTCAAAGGTGATATTTTACACGATTCATCTGGGTCTATGCTTGTATCTTTCATTTATGTACATATCTCCTTTCCACTAAACTGTCTTGTTGAATTTTGAATTCTCAATCAGCTTCTTTGCCTTGTGCATTAATATGATTGTCAAATGGCTAATGTCTCTCTATCTCTCTCTCTCTCTCTCGCTGTCTCGATGTATCTCTCTCTCCCTCCCTCTCTCTCTCTCTCTCTCTCTCTCCCTCTGCCTCTCTCATGTCTCTCGGCGATCGATCGCATGCGAGCGCACTTGAAAGGCTGCATCCATCTGTCTTTCTCTCGGATTCTTCTCTCTCTCTCTCTCTCTCTCTCTCTCTCTCTCTCGTTCTCTCTCCCTCTCTTTTCTGTCTGTCTGTCTGTCTGTCTGTCTGTCTGTCTGTCTGTCTGTCTCTCTCTCTCTCTCTCTCTCTCTCTCTCTCTCCGCAAATCGCTGTGCATATGTCTCATTCCCCCCCCCCCCTATCACTAGGCTATCCAATGTCGGAAACTGAACGGGTGGGTGGTGGCCTAGTGGTTAACGTGGGAAAATTGCGCGCGGGGTGGTGGTGGTTCGGGTCCGGCCTTTCTCTTTCTCTCTCTCTCTGTCTACCCCCAGGCACAAGCAACGGCGACGACTCCATCATCACTACAGTCACAGGTTAGCAAAATTATCTATTTTTGCGATCTTTAATGACATTTTATTCTATTTAGATAGACAGAGAGAGAAATAAGAAGAAAAAATATAAAAAATTTCAGATACTCTGGAATGCCGTATAAAAGTAATTTTAAAGGGGCTTTAAAATGTAAGAACAGTGGGGAAAAAGGTATCGTTGGGTAGAGGAAAGCTGAGAGAAAAAAGATATATAGAGAGATTGGCAGTTTTATCAAGAGGGGCAGAGAAACAAATCAAAACAGTGCGAAAAACAGCAGCTGAACGGTGCACTTCCGGCCCAATTCGCTCATTTTACAAAATGTACCTCGGAGGTTACAGAATGCCCGCGCCGTTTTCACAAAATATTCTGCGTGTTCAGATTCTCATAATATATTTGTACCTCATTTTGTTAAATACAACCAAATTATTTTCTGTGTGTATGTACATAATACATATTATGTACACATCTCAACACTTATTCCACATCGTCATATGCGAAATACTAATTGTAATCTAATCCGTGCTGCACGATGCAAATCGCTCGAGCGAAGATTGTCTCCGAGTAGCCTGACACGCCCAGTCTAGGTTGCGCTCTGTCGTGTTTCTTTGGCCAGCCCATCCTGACGCATACTGTCGCTTGTGTGCTACGAAGACAGCAATTGGAAAAGGTACATCTGTTCATATTGTTCATCTATAGGAAAGTTCATCTTGAAATTTAGTTTACGTTTTTGAAATGTATGTGGGATGAACTTTCTTATAGATGAACGAGATGAACAGATGAACTTTCCCAATTGCCTACGAAGACCCTTCGGAATACCCACCCACAATCACACTGAGACCACTCCAAGACCTCTCGGAGAACCCCTGAGAACCCGCGCGGAGAACGCCATGGCCAGTGGCCCCCTTTTCAGCCTCTTCCACCACATGAGCCACCATAGCGTACCGATCGAGCCGAACGCGCCCGTCCCTTGTGCGATCGTCTCCTCTCTTCTACTCACCCTCCCGCTGTTCTCCGCCTTCCCCTCTCTCATCCTCTTCTCTGGCGCGCTCTGGCGTGTCCGCTCCATACATCTGCATGCCAGGTACAGTGCCGGAAAATAGAATATTATGGTACATTTCAAACTTCCCTACCGGGCCGGAGAATAGTATATTACGGTACTTTCAACTTTCTTACCGGGCCGGTAAATGGAATAGTACGGTACTTTTCAAACTTCCATACCGGGCTGGAAAATAGAATATTACGGTACTTTTCAAACTTGCCTACCGGGCCGGAAAATAGAATATTACGGTACTTTTCAAATTACCAATTTCCCGCCACCAATTCCCCTTGAAGGATCCTGCTATTCTCGTGGGCCGCCGGTCTCGCCGTCCTGATCGCGTCCAACTTTCTCAGTCAGCTCTGGCGATTGGCCATCATCGGCGAGTGCCTCCCGACGCGCATGGCGCACCCGTGTAAGAATATTGTATAGAAATTATAATTTTATTTATTGAATTAATTTATTAGGTGATTAGTCATTCCTATTCTATAAAAATTGCCTCGTTCTCTAATTCAAATATTTAACCCTTAATAAATTACGATTACGAGAAAAAAAAAAGATAAATTGACTTGACTGCATCAGTGAACAGCTACATTAAAATTGATTAATTGTTCAATTTCTCTCTAGTGGATCTAAAGAAGTTCTTCGTCTGGAACATGAACGGATATTAATTAAATAATTAATTAATTAATTACTCTTTAATATTATCAGTTTCTCTCTAGTGAACCAAGAGAAGTTCTTCATCGTGAACACGCTCGGGTACGCGCTCGCGCTGTGCGCAGAGATGCTCGTGCTCGCCGAGAGATTCGTCGCTCTTCTCCGGCTGGACAGATACAGGACGAGCGGAGGCAGTGTCGTCATTCTGCTAGTGGCACTCGTGATTAGTGTAGGAGGAGAGAGAGAGAGAGAGAGAGAGAGAGAGAGAGAGAGAGAAAGAGAGAGGGAGGGAGAGAGAGAAAGAGAGAGAGAGAAAGAGAGAGAGAGAAAGAGAGAGAAAGAGAGAGGGAGGGAGAGAGAGAAAGAGAGAGAAAGAGAGAGAGGGAGGGAGAGAGAGAAAGAGAGAGAGAGAAAGAGAGAGAGAGAGAAAGAGAGAGAAAGAGAGAGGGAGGGAGAGAGAGAAAGAGAGAGAGAAAGAGAGAGAGGGAGGGAGAGAGAGAAAGAGAGAGAGAGAGAAAGAGAGAGAGAGAAAGAGAGAGAGAAAGAGAGTGGACCATGGGAGAGGGAGAGAGAGGAAGAGAGAGAGAGAGAGAGAGAGAGAGAGAGACAGAGAGGGAGGGAGGGAGAGAGAGAAAGAGAG
>CALZFC010000141.1:7500-60000 GCA_945643635.1 Allodiplogaster sudhausi
ATTGGACCAGCTCCGGGGCCGCGTCCTCCTCCGCCGCCGAAGGGAGATCCTCCGCCCCCTCCAAATGCGCTGGCCTTATTCGCAGTGCCAAATCCACCCCCGAACTCCTTCGGAGGCTTTACTGGCCTCAGGCCTGAGTTTTGTGGAATGACCAGAGGCTCTTCAGGAGGAGGAGGTGGAGGAGGAGGGGGAGGCGGCGGCGGTGGTGGTGGAGGTGCAGTGGGAGCAGGAGTGGTGGGAGGAGGGGGAGGAGGAGGGGGAGGGGCTGGAGGCGGTGCTGGCGGAGGAGGAGCCTGGATGTTCACGCCATTCGCACCAGACAGGCCAAATCCAACATTCGCGAACTGAGGAGGCAACTCGGAGGGCCGGCCGGAGGAGCAGAGTCTAGAGAAGAGAGTGATCAAGATAAGAGAGGAAGAGAGAGAACAGACCGTGTTCCTCTGTGAATGCTTTGTGTGTCTCTGAGGCCGCTGCGAATCTGTGCGGGAACCCGCCGGGTCCCGTCCCGAACTGGAAGCGCTCGCTGGCTGCCTGCTGGAAGGGTGTCAGACTGCGGAATTCTGGAGGCGTCGGCGGCCTTCTCTCGTCCGGTGCTTCCCCTCAATTTACATCTATTTTTATTGCACTTCTAATTAATTGCTCGAAATGGATGAAAGAGATGGCACCTGGACGACGGATCCGCAGTCTCGGCCGGTTGTTCAGCTTCTTGGACACCTTGTACTGCTTGCTCTGCTGGGTTGTCCTGGAGCGGTAATGGGGAGTAGTGGTGGGCAGAGTGGGGATGGGAGTGGGGGGAGTAGTGGTGGTGGAGGGGTAGTCGTAGTGGCCGGAGTAGTGGTGGTTGCATGCGTGGTTGTGGTAGAGGCAGTCGTAGCTGGAGTGGTCTCCTCTTCCTCTACTTTGTTGCCCCTCACTCCATGAGGTCGCACTCCCCATCGAGTGCCTCCCCGAATGCTCCTCCTCCTGCTGGTCCTTCTTCTGGGAATGGCGGAGCAGCCCCTCCGCCCCCTCCTCTGAATGACTGGAAGGGTGGCGGCGTGTCGGGGGGCGCCACGGGGCTCAAGCCAACTCCGAATCCGCTGTCACTCGTTTCCTCTTCGTCGCCAATCTCAACAGAGACGGCATTCTCATCCTGATCCGAGCTGGCAAATGGAGCAGCGGAGACTTCTGTCTGCTGGGCAGGGACGGAAGGGGCAGGGCGGTGGAGGATCGGAGAGCTCGCCACGTGTTTCGGGCGGGTCGAGGAGGAACTCCAGTCGGCTTCATCTTCAGGGGGAGCTGGCTTGTGGCGACCTGCTTATGGCAGATGTGAGCATTATAAGCATATGTGTATGACAAAAAGCCTAATGGTGCAAAAAAATGTTATCTCTCTCTTTTCTCCCTCTCTCTCTCTCTCTCTCTCTCTCTTCCTCTCTCTCTCTCTCTTCCTCTCTCTCTCTCTCCTCTCTCTTCCTCTCTCTCTCTCTCCCTTTTTCTTCCTCTCTCTTTCTTCCTCTCTCTCTCTCTTTCTTCCTCTCTCTGTCTCTTCCTCTCTCTCTCTCTTCCCCCTCTCTCTCTCTCTCTCTCTGTTGCCCTCTTCTCTCAATCTATCGCTCTCGCCCTCTCTCTCTCTCTCTCTCTCTCTCTCTCTCTCTGGTGTGTTCCTTCCTTTTCCACTTGAAAACTAGAGAGTAGTGCTGACCAGCTGCGTGTTCCAGTTCAATGTTCCTTAGCAGTGGCCCATTGATGCGTGGTCGATAGTGGAATTGCTGAACTGGCCTCGTCGTGGCCACTTCCTCGTATCTGCCAGACAAGCCAATGCCCGGCTCCGTCTCCTCCTCCTCAAATGGCAGCACCATCTACAGATTAAAGGAGGAACTAAGAGAGAAATAAGTATCGTTGTTTAGATAAACTGCGAGAAAGTAAGAAACCGCAATGGCATCCTCGTCGGTAGATTGCACGATGTCAAATGAAGGAGGAACCACGTCAATCGAGGCCTCCCTCCGAATCGGCAGCTCAAACACAAATGTTATTCTACTCCCATCCTTCAATCATCACTGAACTATCAGAAGCAATTGTTAGAACTGTGCAGTTAGAGCATTGTTGAGTAGTATTGCTAATGATAGCAGTAGAGTATGGAATGCAGAATAACATGAGAAGGCGGAGGAGCAAGTCGATGCAACTTGACAAAGTTCCTATCATTGGTTGGCGGTCGGGAGACGAGTCTTGGTTCCACTTCATAGCTCCTCACTTCCTCCTCCGACTCAACTTCTCTACTTTGCTCTGCCCTTCTTTCTCTCTCTCCACCCTCCTCATCCTCTTGATATCTCGCTTGCTCCCTCTCAATTGAGTAGTGAGAGGGCGGAGGAGGTCTCCGTGGTCGTCGACTCCTCCGTCTGAGTTGGTAGAGAAGGGCCAAGTTGCGTCTTCTCTCCTCGTGCTCTTCATCCTCAGTTGACGATATCAGCCGAGGCGGAAGGAGATTCAGTCTTCTGTAGCGAGCTCCCAGGCGACGCAGTCTCTCCTGCAATCACTTTCTTTCTCTCCACTTCCTCTTTTTAGAATCCCCTTCAAGGCCCTCTAAGTCACTCATTTGGGAAGAGTCTCAACTCAAGAGAGCTGATCATACAGACAACAGAGCGGAAACGTGTCCCACTCTCCCTCTTCATTCTCCTCTCTCTTTCTGCCATGCCAATGTATCACCGGATTTAGCGCTAGAATAAAACGAGAGTCAGATGCAGAGAGAGAGTGGTAGAGGAAGAGAAATGAAAGAGAGAGAAAGAGAGAAAGAGAGAGAGAGAGAGAAGAGGGAGAGAGAGAGGGCTGGAACTAGAGAAAGGATGCATGCAACGTACTAGAATGGCCGTGAAAGAGAGACGGTGAATGGCGGGAAAGGTAAAATGGGAGAGCGGGAGAATGAGGTGAAGAGCACGGGATTTCCTAGAGTTTCCACGAGATTGTGAGAAACCCCTAAGGGAAGAGAGAAGGAAAGTGAGAGCGAGAGAGAGAGAGATAAAGAGAGAGAGCGAGAGAGAGAGAGAGCGAGAGAGAGAGAGAGAGAGAGAGCGATAGACCTAATAGGGAGCAGACAATGCGAAAGAGAAAGAGAAGAGAGGAATGAAGAAGCGAGAACCGGCTGGCCAGTCAGCCAAATGGAATGCTAAGCAATTGACTGCCCGTCTATGATATCTCCACTATGAATAAAGGAGGAGAGAAGATAAGGGAGAAGCCATGCAAATTGTTGCAAAGCTCTGAGAGAAGGCAGGCTTTGGCCTTGAAATGACATCATTTCCAGGCGAAGAAAGAATCTCGGTGGCAATTCAAGACTCCACCACACAGTGATGACGTCACGACTCCACTTAAAAGGAATGTAATGAAAATGACATTGAGAAAGAGCAGCAGAGTATGGAAGCATTCTCAGGCATGGCAATGATTACGAAAGATGAGTCAGAGGATGAGAGACGCAAGCAGAGGAGAGGCAGCTATTGTGAGGGGCAAGCAGAAGAAATCAAAGGAGCGAGGAGGGCGAGGAAGCACAGAGCGAAGCTTTGGATTCTTAGGAGAAGCACAGAAGAAGAGGATTGGAATGACAGTAAGCAAGAATACTCGGACGTTATCAGGAAAGATATCGAAATGCAAGCAAAAATGTCTAATAATGCACAGCCATCCGCTCTGCACTGGCAAATTAACGGCATTTATTGCATATACATACATATATAATTATTTTCAGCTTTAAAATAGTTTGAAAAAAGAAGTGGGAAATAGTGGGAAGAAAAAACATGCCTGAAGTCGTTGCCTTTTGAGTTCTTGTATAAGTTCCTCCTGGCTGATAAGATCCAGTGAAGGAGCAGCAGAGACGGGTTCGGAGATGGGAACAGAAGAGTGATGAGAGAGGGAAGAGGGACGAATGTCATGGGAAGAAGCCTGCAAGAGAGGAGAGTATCCACTCTCTCCTACCCACTCACACCACGTCCATCGCCATATCAAGAGGATAAGTAAGTACTCATCCCAGGAAATCACACATCACCTTTTTTTCTGTTTAGTAAGTATCCATACAGTGCTGCTAATCTTTCATGTTTTTATCTACTACATTTGCATATATATATATGTATATACATATATATATATATTTTTTTTTTGCTTTGCATGAAATCATGATCAAGCGTTCTTTCTTCTTCTTTAAGAGTCTTTTTCTCGTTATGACTCAAGGATTTCATAATAACTCGACTTCTGCATATTCAAGTGTCGTCACGTTCAAATTAATTTGATGTCGATAAATAAATAAATAGAGTGCATATCGCACTCCAACAGCAAAGTGCCTTGCAAATTTCTCTATCCTCGTCAGCTCACAGTCTGGCTCTTGAACTCCGTCAATCCTTTCAAGAGATATTATGCTTTGCTTGCAAGGAGATAGAAGTAAGACAGTGAGGGGGATGAGAGAGCGAGGGCGAGAAATAAATAAACAGAGCGATAGAGAGAGAGAGAGAGAGAGAGAGAGAGAGAGAGCAATGCGGACAGCGAGAGAAAGAAAGAGAGAGAGAGAGATAGGGAGATAGAGAGGGAGAGAGAGAGAGAGAGCAATGCGGACAGCGAGAGAAAGAAAGAGAGAGAGAGATAGGGAGATAGAGAGGGAGAGAGAGAGAGATAGAGGAAGATAAGTTGTTCAGTGTTAGCTTCTACGTTCGTTAAAAAAAAACATTTTGGAAGTTCCTAAAACTTGTGATGGGATCGCGGTGTTCTCATGTATTAAGGAAAAAAAATGGAGGAGACTTTGTTGGAATAAAGGACAAGCAGGGAGATAGGCAGAATATATGAGAAGAGAGACTGAGATCATTACATGCTAATCGGAAGGGGGAGGGTAGGAAGGAGTTGAGAAAAAAATATAGAAAAAAAAGTGCGTTGGAGAAGATCGTAGATAGAAATGTTTCATTTTCGGTTTTTCTTGTAGTAGAACGCCTAAAGCAATTGTCTGCATAGCCGCAATGAACAAAATGGTCTCGGTTCTCTCTCTCTATCTCTCTCTCTCTCACTCTTCTCTCCCACCCTCTCATTCTCCAGGAGGGGAGATTGGAGGAAAGAACTCTTTTGTACTCTGTTCTGGAATTGAACGCTCGTTGAATCAAGAGAATTCCATTCATCCCTCCTTTCTTAGTGAGAAGTGCAATCCAGTAGTAGACAAATGTTAGCCGTCTTCAGGTATAGCAACCCTTTTGTTAGAGAACCTTTATGTAAAAAAATATATATAAAAAAGAGGATAAAATGAATAGATTCCTACCTGAACTTGTTGCTGGCTTCGGAAAGAAGGAAGACGATGGAAGGAAGACGAAGAGACAGGGAGAGCAGAGGGAAGAGAGGGAGAGTAGGAAGTCTCAGCAGAGGAAGAAGCAGAGGAAGAAGAAGGAAGAGGAGAGGGAGGAGGAGAGAGAGGCAGAGGAAGAGGACGGCGACTCTGCTGCCAGGGACGGATCATCCGAAGACGGCGAATTCCGTAGAGACGGTGGTAGGGAGTGGGCTGGCCATCACTCGAATCCTCAAAACGAAACTCTCTTCTCTCTACTTCTGAGATCTCCATTCATGGTGCTTCCTCGTGAATTATTCCTTTTTCTGTAGATTCATTTTACAAACAGAGTTTGCAAATCACTCGTGATCAGAAAACATGTGTAAGACAGGAAATGTGGTGGAATAAAAGTAGAATTGTTGGCAGGCGACGGGAGAGAAAGAGAAGAAGAGAGTCAGAGACAGATGTGAGAGATGAAAAAGAGACAGGAAGATGGACCGTTCGGCGGGGGGGGGGGGGGAAGCTGGCAGGTGGAGAGAGCTGAGTGAGTTCCGCCGGCCATTGGGGGAAAACTGCATGCGAAGCGAGGACAACCACCATTGACACGCACAAATTATGACTTGGAGAGGGCGAATAAAATAAAGAGAGACAGAAATAGAATGGAGAGAGAGAGAGGAAAGAGAGCAGAGAGAGAGAGAGAGAGCGAAAGAGAGAGAAGGGGAGCAGCGACGACTGCCAATAATGCAGGAAGCTTTTGCTACCAGAAACTCACTTCCGCATGGCTGATCGATTGAAGTAACAAAATAACGTAATTTGTGATCTTTTCGTGCTTAACTTGCAGCAGAAATGATAGAAATCTGAAGAATATCTAATTTTTGACCTCTCAGCTGCCAAATATTTGGATGGTTTCACTAAATCAGGGAGTGGCAGACCTCAAGGATATCATGATATGATATATCTTGTACGCCGTTCAAGGCAAAGCAGAGGGGAGGGGAGCATGCGATAAAAGTCTAGGAAAGAGGAGAAGAGAAAGGAGTGTGACGTAAGCATATAGAAAAGAAGCGGAACGGGTGTGATGGCCAGGGGCAGATAGCATGGAATAACAGCATTCGAGGCAGCGGACCAAATGATTCAGACAAGGAAAAGATAGATTACTACATCATTTGGGAAGTTTAAAATAAATAAACAAATAAAACACTCAAGAGAGAGAAGCAGAGAAAATGACAAACCGCAGTGATAACTGGAAGAAGATGAAGCAGAGTGCCGGCCACCAGAAAGGGGAGGCATCCACGCATGACACGCGCCCCCCAGTCAATGCAGAGTCCCACCACGATCAGCTACCGTTCTCCTTAACTCTGTATCTTTACAAGCACAGAGATGTCACTAATCAATCGGCAAATCATAAGAAATCACTCGATTCAGTCTGAATATATGTATATTCCACTCGTAAACGTAGCACCAATATTAATATAAACATATGTTTCTCGGTGAATTTACAGCGAGCCAGCCGAGTTGGTAAACATGCTCTGGAAACATTTTAAAAGGCAAATTTTAATACATCAAAAGAGCATCGAAAGGAAAAGACGACTTGGAAAAGTGGTCCAGCGTGATCTGTCGCTTCCCTGTGGCACTCTCACTTGGTCAGCAACTCAATCGGCAACGATCAAATGAGGAAACGGCCAGCCAAGAGAAGTGGAGATAGTGGAGAGAGAGCGAAAGAGAGGGAGAGAGAGAAAGAGAGAGAAAGAGAGAGAGAGAGCGTGAGAGTGAGAGAGAGAAAAAGAGAGAGAAAGACAAAGGGCAGAGAACAAGAGAAAAGAGAGAAGAGAAAGACTCGCGGAGATCTTTCCGTACTGAGACACTAGCATGGGAAGTAGGGGCGGAGCACTCCTCACATGCCTTGGGTGAAGCTGGCAGAGCAGAGAAAAGAGGTTGGCGAACAGCGAGAGAGAGCGAGAGAGAGACAGGGACAGAGACAGAGAGAGGGAAGTGGAGAGAAGATAGAAAGAGAGCAGGAAAAGGGACAGAGTGAAAAGGAATAGCCGGAGTGGCAGAGAAAATGAAGAAGACTAAAGAAATGGAGAGATTATGCTCCACCAATGCCGCAGTAGTGGTCACCGCCCCCTGCAGCTCACTCTCCAGAGCCATTGCGCGATCGGCTGAGCCAAACTGGTAGGATGACTTCTCTCTCTCTCTCTCTCTCTCTCTCTCTCTTATATACTTTCTTTCTTCTGTAGTATCATCTACGCATCTTTTGATCTGACTGACTTTCTCTCTCCTTTCCCCTTTCACTTTCCTCGCTCTCTCTCTCCTCTCTATCTCTCTCACTCTCTCTATTTCCCTCTCTCGCCCTCTCCATCGCAAGCTCTTGATTCGATGACTGCTTTTGTTGTGAATGAGCTTGAGAGAATAAACAGGCGAGGAGAGTCAAGTGGAATGAACACGAAGAGGCATAATGTTCATTTCGAAAAAAGATGATCGGATGAAGAGAACAGGAGGAAACTGCATTGTTGCCTTGTCTACATCTTTTGAAACTCAATGATTCAAAAAATGATAAACGCAAGGGAAGAAGTGGTAACAAAAGACGCGCAACTTGCATTAAGTTAGCGGTCAAAATACGGACTTGAAGGGAAATAAGTGTCTATCCAAGGATGATTCACAAAAGATATAGATAAACTAGTGGCATTTATGAGAGAGTGAACTTGCAACTTCAAGAGGAGGGTTGTTAGAGTGCTAGAGAGACATACAGAGATAGGGAAGATTGGCGAGAGTGATAGGTGAAGAGTGAGAGAGAAATAGAAAGAGAGAGTGGGAGAGAGAGAGAGAGAGATAAGTTCAGGACTGAAAGAAATCGAAGCGCAGCTGAATGAGCGTTGGGCGTATACATGGCGAGAGGAGGAGGAAGCTCAATTCTCATTTAGGATAGAGGGCAGAGAGTATGAGAAAGAGAAAGAGAGCGAGACAGAAGAAAGAGAGAAAGGACATCCTCAAGGATTGTCCCTTCTCATTTACCCCTCACCCGACTTGTAGCATCTCCAACCCACCCACCCGTTTCATTCAACGGAATTTCCCACTACTGGGCGCCGTCTGAATAGGTCAGAATAATTATAGTGAAGTGTAGTCAAGGCATAAGAATTCAGCATTCCCCGTCTCGTTTCCACTCTTCAATATAGCCATATTTATAGAATGAAGAAAACGAGCAAGACATTACACGTGGAGAGTTTGGAAGAAAAGAACACAAGCAAGGGAGCCAACGAGTGTGTATATACAATGACAATGCAAGGAATAAACAATGTAAACAAGAATTGGGCACTGAGTTCACTGAATCAGAATTTCAATAGGAAAGTGACCAAATGATAAGAGCGAAGACGCCGAATGATAAAAAAACCAAATCCATTTTTTCTCGGTTTAATTCCATATAATAAATAGAGGAAGTTTTAAAGAAAAAGATGGTGTTATCAAAGAAAGTCTAATATCCTTCTGAGACGAGTTTGTCATAAGCATCGGTGGTCAGGAAGTCGGACATTCTCTCCTCAGTCACGAACTTCTCCAGCAACTCAGCTGCCTCGGGCAGACGGGAGACCACCGAGCCAGCACGGATTAGGCGACGCTCTGTCTCTGCTGCGATCGTCTGCTTCACTAGTTGAGCATCCACTGTCCGGCCATCTAGAGAGAGTGAGAGAGAGAGAAAGAGTACGAGAGGAGAGAGAAGGAAAAAAAGACAAAGAAAGAGAGGGAGAGAGAGAGAAAAGATACACAGAAAGAGGGTGAAAGAGAAAGACGTAGAGAGAAGGAAGGAAAAGAAATGGATGAGCTGGGTTTGAAAATAAATGCCCACAGATTGCAGAGTTAGGCTTCCATTTCCAGAAATACATGGCTAATCTCTGAAGCATTCGCACCTTTTCCGCGTTCTATAGTAAAGTAAACAAAAGGGCGATAATCTTGATGTGAAGAGACAAGGATATATATATATATATATATATATATATATATTATATCTATATATGGAGAGAGTGATAGAGAGAGATGGGAACGAGAGAGAGAGAGAGAGAGAGAGAGAGAGAGGGAGAGAGAGAGAAAGGGGGAGATTGGGGAACCTTCAAGCTTGGCGTCATGGTGGAGCCACTGCCAGAGCTGAGCACGCGAGATCTCTGCGGTGGCAGCATCCTGGAAAGGGGAGATGACCATTCATCTCTTCTACCAGCCTTCTAAGATAGAAGAGGGAGACAGACCTCCATGAGGTTGTAGAGAGGAACGCAGCCAGTGCCTCGCAGCCACGAGTCGAGGTATCCTGTAAAGCAGAGCAATCTATGCTCGGCTACCAAATCACGTCTACTATCATTCTAGTTATTCATTCCGTTATGGCTATCCGATTCACGCTGCCTACATTTCCAGACATTCCATTTTTTTCTAATCATAAGATGTTCCCAGGAATATGTCTGGAATATGTTAGCAAATCTGCACCTTGCAACCAACACGTTTATCCGCTCTCGATCTTTATTACTCGCCTTTTTCTCGTCCTCTGCCTTCCTCTCTCGTCTTCTCTCTCTCTCTCTCACTCTCTCTCTTTTTCTCTTTCTCTCCCCTCTGCCTCAAGAGCCCCGTTTAGTGAAGTACCATCGACCCGACTCTCGAATTGATGCAGTTCTAAAAGAAAGCAAGAATGATACGAGCAGAAAAGGTGGAGGAAGCACGAGAAGACTACCAGAGAAATGAAAGGAATTATAAACGAAGAGTAAATACAGAAAAGGCAGATGAAAGAGAGTACGAAAAAGAGAGAGGTAGTGGGAGAGAGAGGGAGAGAGAGAGAGAGAGAGGAGCGCATCCTGTCCAGGGCGTCAAGTGAACTGTGAATGCACGCAACCACCCTTGATGAAGGACGAGAGAAAGCACTTCATAAACAAGGCTAGAGTTTCTTTTCTTGGTGCATGCCAAGGTCATCCGGGAGGAGTGGGAAGAGATGGAAGAGATGGAAGAATAGAAAGGTGGAGAGAGAGGGAGAAGAAGAGAGGTGCGGACTGGCTTCGTAGGTTGCATTATGCCTGAGGCAAGGATGCCGCGCATTCTCTCGGGTTGCCAGAGGCACTTCGGAGACACGAAAAAAGAAACAGCAATCAGGCCACCCAAACGCTCGCAATTTCTAGAGTGTTGTCGCCAGCTCAGACACATTTTTTTATGGTGCTCAATCTCTGCCTGCATTGCCTCTATCTCTTTACCGCTTTCTCTCCTCTCTCTCTCCCTCTCTCTCTCTCTCTCTCTCTCTCTCTCTCTTTCTCTCTCTCTCTTTCTTCCTCATACCGAGTGTGACGGAGATGTTCCTTCGGAAGCCTTCCTCCGTCCTCCTTCCCTCTGGGATGGTAATGAAGTCGCCTGCGGCAGTCTTGAGTTGTAGCTGCTTGGAGATCTGGTTGGGGGAAGGCATGGCAGCATCGAATACTTCTCGTGCGATGGGGACGAGTCCGGGATGGGCCACCCAAGTGCCGTCGTGGCCGTCTCGCACCTTCAAAGAAACAATGACCTTCCATCTCTTCCATTATGATCAGCAAAAACAACATTCCTCCCTTATAGTTACTTGGCTAACTGAATACTGCAAGAGATAACCTCTCTCTCTTTGTCGGCGCGGACGGCGTCAAGGGCCCTTTCATTGGCTGCCTGGTCGTGTCGAATGGGGATCTGCGCAGCCATCCCTCCCATGGCACTGATCTGGCGGGCGTGGCACACTCGGATGTTCTCCAGGGAATAAGCACGCAGGAAGGGAGATTGCATCGC
The DNA here is from genome assembly GCA_945643635.1 of Allodiplogaster sudhausi. Taxonomy (NCBI): domain Eukaryota; kingdom Metazoa; phylum Nematoda; class Chromadorea; order Rhabditida; family Diplogasteridae; genus Allodiplogaster; species Allodiplogaster sudhausi. Next base: position 18,527 of record CALZFC010000141.1, read on the forward strand.
TGCAAGAACTAGTCATTAGAGAAGAAGACACTCGACAGAACATTCAACTGCCCACAAGCAGCCAGCATCTCCATCATTATCATACAGAGAAATGTTAAAGAAAGATGAAATGAACTGACTGATCTGGAAGCGATCCGGCAGCAGATACTTCCGGTGGTTCTGGAAGACTTTGATGTACGAGAAGATGTAATCCCAGCGGCCGCAGTTCAGGCCGACAATGTTGTTCTTCAGGGCGTGGATGATCTCGTTCATCTCAAGACAATCTCATTCGTAAATATAACATTCATTTATGTCTGCCAAAAGCTCAAAAGGTAAACAGCAAAACCTGGAAGGAAGCAAGGAGATGCTCGATGAGAACAGTACACTTAATGGTTCCGGCAGCCAGGCCGAGCTCGTTCTCCGCGAAGGCGAAGACATCCGCCCACAACTGGGCCTCTTCTGCAGACTGCAGCTTCGGCAGGTAGAAGTACGGGCCGGATTCGCGAGAGAGCAGCTCCTGACAGGCAGATCATTCAATTCCATTCAGAATATTCTCTCTCTCCCACTCTCTCTCTCTCCCTCTCACTCTCCCTCTATCTCTCTCTCTGTTAATCTCTCTCTCCATCTCTCTCTAATTTCCAGGTCAGAGATATTGGAAGAGAATGAATGACCTTTGCATTGTGGAAGAAGAATATGCCGAAGTCGAAGAGGGAGCCAGAGAGCGGCTCTCCGTGCACCAGGGCGTGTTTCTCAGGCAGATGCCAGCCACGGGGACGGATCTTCAGCACTGAAAAGATCAATTTCCCCCCTCTCTCTCTTCTCTTTCTCTCTCTCGGTCTCTCTCTCTCTCTCCCTCTCGCTCTCTCTCTCCCTCTCTCTCTCTCGCTCTCTCTCTCTCTCTCTCTCTCTTTATCCTTGACTTCTCTGCTGACCGGCGGGATCCTTGTTGAGTGAGTACTGCTTCTTGGTTGTGGGATGAGTGTACGAGATCTGTCCCCTGACTGCCTCGTACAGATTGATCTGTCCATCTAACTGATTTCTCCATGTGGGTGAGTTGGAGTCTTCGAAGTCAGCCATGAATACGTTTGCTCCCGAGTTGAGTGCATTGATAATCATCTTGCGGTCGGTGGGCCCAGTGATTTCAACTCTTCTGTTCTGCAGATCCCTCGGGATCTCAGCGCCTTTCCACGAGAGATCCTCTCGGAGATCCTTGGTATTCGGATCGAAGTCAGGGATGATGACTCCTCTGTTCAGATCCTCCTGCACTTGGCGGCGCTTCCTAAGCAGGGCGAGACGGCAGCCGTTGAATTTGTTGTGAAGGGAAACGAGGAAGCGAAGGGCCTCGGGAGACAGAATCTTCTCATCGCCTTGGACGGTTGGCGCGGTCAGCTGCAATCAGAGACTGTCAAGCGGGATCAATGACATACTCTCTCTCTCTCTCCTCTCTCTCTCTCCTCTCTCTCTCTCTCTCTCTCTTCGCAATAAGATTCGGAAAGAGAAAAGATCGTACAGTAAGGATCTCCTCGTCGTCGGCGGGGGCAGTGACAGTGCCATGGAACTGAGCCTCCTCGGTGGAGCCGGCGAGGGCGGTGGTGCTGCTCTCTCCGCCAGCTGCTGCATTCGATACGTGGTCGAAGTAGCCAGTGCCCACCTCTCGCTGGTGCTTCACCGCAGTGTAGCCGTGTCTCAAGAGGGATCTCTAGTCTCCAGGCAAGGAAAGACTGCCACTCACTTCTCCGAAGCGAACTCCTTTTGCTGCAGCTCGGAGTAGGCCAGCATTCCGCTCTCCTTGTATTGTCTGGCCAGGTCGAACATGCTGAAGGAATTGGCATGGAAGCCGGCCAGAGTGATGAACTGGTATTTGAAGCCCATCGCGCCAAGCTAAATCAGAAAATGTGAAACATGAAATTATGGGCAGGCAGACCTCCTTCTGGAACTTCTCCATCTGAGAAGAGCTGAGGTGCTGCTTCCAGTTGAAGGATGGAGAGCAGTTGTACGCGAACATCTTGTCCGGGTAAACCTGCAAACCATCGCATCCATTATTTGGGAGGGTAGAGATGCATAAAAGATGGAGAATGAGAAAGAGAGAGCGAGGGAAAGAGAGGGTGAGGGGAAGAGAGAAAGAGAGAGAGAGAGATACCTTGCGGACTCCTTCTGCAAACTCTTTGGCATCAGCGAGGGTGGGATGGGAAGTCTCCATCCAGATGAGATCGCAGTACGGGGCGTATTCAATGGCACGAGTGATGCAGTACTGCACCGCAGTTTCGTTCTTCAGTCTGCAAGCAAAGTCATGCTATGGTGGAAAGGGGGAGAGAGAGAGAGAGAGAGAGAAAGAGAGAGAAAGAGGAAAAGAGAGAGAAATAGAGAGATAGAAATAGAAGGGCGATAGAATGACTAACCGGTGGAATCCTTCCATGGTTCTGCCAGCGGCGCGGTCAATGAAGGGGTGGTCACGCTCGTCGATGTCACTGCAACAGCCTGTTTGTCTCTCCCTCCTCTGAACCCTCTCTTATTTCCACGCTCTCTCGCCTACTTGGTGAGCAGTCTGGATGACTCTGCATCAGTGCGGGCGACAATGATGGTGGGCACTCCACAGACATCCGCGGCCAGACGAGCAGCCGAGAGATGGCGGATGTGCTGGGCTGTCGGGATCAGCACCTGCAGCAGAGAGGAGAGAAGAGAGAGTGCACGATAGACGGAGAGTCAGAGTGTGAGAGAGAAGAGAGAGGAGAGTGTGCACGATAGAAAGAGAGACATAGAGTGTGAGTTGATGAGAGAGAAGGGGGAAATTAGAGAAAAGAAAAAAACCTTGCCGCCCATGTGTCCGCATTTCTTCTCAGATCCCAGCTGATCTTCGAAGTGAACTCCCGCGGCGCCCGCTTCAATGTATGCCTGGAAACAAGAATAATGACACACGGCAAATCGAATATCTGACATTTTACCTTCATTGCCTTCTTCACCGATATTACAGTAGTCTTGTGATTTTCATAAATTTTCACTCGAATATTTTCCTGGGCGTTTTCTTTACATTAATACTGACATTTCAAGTGCATAAAACTTCGATCTCAACAATAACTTATGTATGCTTATGTATATATTCTCTGTAGTTCTCAAGCTCATTTCCCTCACTCAATTCAAATAGTGACCACCGAAGTGTAGAGGCTGCCCAAATTTCCCCCTGCTGCCTAGCGTCGACAAAAGTAAACTCGACTACGTGGTTGGCACAGCAAAACACGTCCCTTATCAGAGAGTGTTAAAGTGTCCCTTTACTCCCTCAATTTCTCCCACTCCTCTCCTATTCTCTTGCTCTGCTCTTTCCATTTAATGTCATTGTCTACAGGTTGTTGTTCAAAATTGAAAGGCGTAAACACGGTGGCTGAGCTAAAATTAGGATCTTATGTTAGCGTAGAAGAAATTTAGAGTTGAAAGAGTTGTTGAGAAGTTCGATAAATGAATACATACATGGAGACTAAGATGAAGATAGAGAGAAACCTTCATGAGTTCGAAGCAGTTGAGTGCTCCTCCGAAGCCGGCCTCTGCATCGGCCACGATGGGTGCGTACCAGTCACGTTGTGCCAGGTAGTCCTCCGCCTCCACCGCTTCGATCTACAAGACACTCCGCCACTGCCAACCCATGTCCTTCATCACCAACTTGATCTGCTCTCCTCAGTGACCGATTGATCCTCCGGCAGAGATCGGGGCCAGAGTTGGCGGGGTAGAGTGACTGGTCGGGGTACATGTCGCCCGCTGTGTTCGCGTCCGCAGCCACTTGCCATCCTACAATTATATTTAATTTTATTCATCGTCGTTTTTTATTATTCCTCCTGCTATTCTGTTCGATTTACCTATCAAATGTTTGGGGAGTAGCAGGGAAATGGAAGGAGAATAGGGAAGAGGATGTAAAATTCGTTAAATTTTTATAACTGTGGCTTCTGCAATATTCTTTATCTTTTTAAATTAGCAGCCCTTGGATCATGAAAGGCGTGAGATGCAGGCAGTATTTTTATTCAAGCCCACAAAGTACACAATGAGGAAGGAAAGAAAATGAGCCTGATCAATTTGTTCAGTGATTAGAGCACAGAAGGAGAAACAGCGAGCGTAACTGGGGAGAGGACAAAGTGCAATGTCCATTCCGAAGTCCGCCCCGTCATTAGGCAACTACATCTGAGGAACGAGAGAGCGAGAAGGCGAGAAAGCGAAAGAGAGAGAGAGAGAGAGAGATGGAAGGAGAGAGAGGAGAGAGAGATGGAAGGAGAGAGAGGAGAGAGAGATGGAAGGAGAGAGAGGAGAGAGAGAGATGGAAGGAGAGAGAGGAGAGAGAGATGGAAGGAGAGAGAGGAGAGAGAGATAGAAGGAGAGAGAGAGGTGAGATGAAGAGAGGGCGAGAGAGACGAGAGATAGTGAGAGAGAGGGAGAAGGAGTATACGACGTTGCCAGTGGGGGTTCAAAATAATATATTAAGGACTTCAATACGTAATGCGCCCAAATTGACCATCACCTCATTCCCAGTTGAAAGGTGATGATAAAAAAAAGATACGATGAAATAAGTTGCACGTGTTCAATGTGGCAATTCTTGGAGTTGATATAAGAGTTGTTGTTACATTCCAGTTCTCGAGAAGATGGCAAGAATTAGTGCTTGGTGGGTAACAGCAAGAAGTGTGATAAGAGCAGGACTGGCCGGCATTGACCATTACAGCATCAACAGACGATAAGGAAAAGAGCAGGCCAACAGCGGAGAGAAAGAGAGCAGAAAGAGATCGCCACCCGTAAAAAAGTAATGTATGGTGTTCAGTGATCAGTGATGAGTGAACTAGAATGAGGATGAAGCTGACCTGAGAGGTAGATGGCCTTGAGGCCGGCCTTGACAGACTGGACAGCCTGGTTGCCAGTCTGAGCTCCGAGGGCAGGGACGAAAGGTTCGGTGTGGAGGAGCTGCCAGAGTTTGTTGGCTCCGCGAGTGGCGAGCGTGTATTCGATGTCGATGGATCCACGCAACTTCAGCACATCTTCCACCTGTACAAGCAAATCAATCACCATCCGAGTAAATAAAATTCCAATGATAAGGAAACGATCATCCACAATACATATGTACTTAGACATTTAACAGAAGTTAATACATCTTCAAATCTTAATCATTATTATCCATGCCGCTTGATCCATATCTTAAGAAAACATGCAACATCTAACCTCGTAGAGTCGTTTGATGCCGCTGAATCTTCCTTTTGGTGCAGATTTGACAACCTGAGCTCATATATCTTGTGATTTTTATAGCAATTAACCGATGTAGATCACAGGAAAATGAAGAAAGTAAAAGAACCTGATAGAAGTTCTTGGCGGCCGCCATTCTGCTGTGGATGAGAATTCAGAAGAACAAGAAAGAGGAACAGGGAAGCGCCAGCTTCTTCTGCAACGGCAGCTGCGATTCCAATCTCTATTTTATGGAATCAAAGATGCGCACGCTCTTTGGGGGCGGGGTCTATATCAACACAAAGTACGAGGAGGACGCAGAGATAAAGAGAGAGAGAGAGAGAGGAGAGAGAGAGAGAGAAAGAGAGAGAGAGAGCGAGAGAGAGAGAGAGAAGATGACATGGGAGAGGTCACTGTTCATTCCCTACACGTGGGTACAAAGAACGCTCAGAAGACGCCCGGCTAGTGGACAAGGTTCAGCACTGTGATCCGGCCAGGAAAAGATACCACGAGGTACTGAATTTGTATGATCTCTTCTTCTTCTCTCTCTCGCTCTCCCTTTCTCTCTCTCCCGCAGTCACTGAGTCTTTTCTATGACTTTCTCTTTCTCTTCACCTCTCTCACCCCCTTGCTCTTTCACTTGTACTGCCAACTCATAGCAGAGCACAGACCAATATACCAAAAGTCTAAAGATATACTCTTCGTAATGACGAAGCAAATCATCCAGATGCTGGTCACTTGGAGAAGACCATTGCATAGCGAGAGAAGCAGAAAGGAGTGAGTTGAAGACAGAAGGCGGACGAAGTGAGTGAGAGAGAGAAGAAATTGCGAATTGAGATAAGAATGGAAGTACCAGGACGCGTCTGCCTTTTGCTGCCTTGGAGTCTCCATTACAGCGATTGGAAGAGTGAGTGATCTCAGACTAAGCACCCTTCTTGTCACCCCCCCCCCCCCTCTCCCTCCCCCCTCCATTCAATTCCTCCGTCCACACACTTTCATCTTCACTCAATTCAATTCCTCTATCACTAGCTTATTTGCTCATCTCTCTATGTACATACGATTCGTTCAAGTTCTAAAACATTTGTACCAGAATATGGAACAGCGATAATTGAGTTAATCTTTTTCTTCTTGTTGTTCTCCTTACCTAGTTGAAGGGAAAATTCGAGACTTCTCGGGAGCATCTTATCTAATCATAAGTTTAGGCGATCTCTGCAACTGGTTTAGCTGCTTTTCTCTTTATCCTTCAAACTCTCCGTTGTCAAATATGTCTCGAACTACTTCTTTCTCTTCCCAACAGTATCTATCGTTTCTTCTATGCTCAACTGTTTCTCCCTCCTCCTGGTTGTCTTTTCATTCTCTTCATAAACAGCATCCTCTGTATCTCTTATTTGGCTGAAGAGCTGAGTGGCCGTGAAAGTTGCAAGAGCTTCAGCAATCAAATAGAATAACCACAACAGAAGAAAGTTGCTTATGAAAGAGAGAGAGAGGGAGAGAGGGGAAAAGAGACTGAGCGAGAGAAAGAGAGCGAGAGAAAAAAAGAGAAAGAAAGAGATAAAGAGAGGAGGGGGCAAAGAACACGAAGCGGTCACATGGAGGGAGGGAGATAAATGTATAGAGTGGATGTTATCTTCCTGTTGGCCGAATGAGACTCTCCTCTGCTTTATCTTCTCCTCTCTCTACGTTTCTCCCGTTTCTTCTCTCTCTTCATCATCCCTCCCCACTCTCTCTCTCTCTCTCTCTCCTCCCGCTCCCTCTCTGATTCCCTTATTCTCATATGTATGTGCTGAGAGCAGTCCCTGTCTGTTATCACCATTTCGGTCTCTTCAAACTTGCCTTTGCATTGGTGCTAATTCAAAAGCTCGTTTATTTGTTTTCTAGCCCTTCTCGGCATCGAGAATTGATACAGCTTGAAAGAATCCCTTAATTAAGAAATCTGAAAGACAAGTACAATCACAGAGAATGCTTAGTTGGCTAATAAATAAGATTAAATTTACGATTTCTATCACTAATAAATGAGATAATTTACGATTCCTATAATAATATGATGGCGTCTTTTGAAAAGAAAAGGCGGAGGAGTTAGGATGAGGCCATGCTAGAGAAGGATTTGAGAGAAGAAGCAGAAGAGGAGGAAGAGGAGGTGGAGGAAGAAGAGTTAGACGACGATTCAGAAGGGGTCGATGAAGAAGACGAGGACACGCCAGAAATCGATCTGAGCAACCAGCAACTTTTATTATGGAGCCAATAACAACTTGACATGCACAAATCATTGAAATGAACAAGAAAGACAAATCGAACTGACCTTCCAGAAGAGTTCTGTTCAGTTTCTTCGAGAATGAGATTGTGCAAAGTGTTTTGATCATCCTGCAAAGAACACGTGCCATCATCTTCTTGAGGAATGCCTACCACCTTCTTTTACTTTCACTTTTACTTTGGACTTGACGAGAGAATGAGAGGTAGACTCAAGGCGTCACCGAGTTCAGGGAACGACAAAAGCTTGTGTTCTCTTTCTCTCACTATCTCTCTCCTTTGCTGACTTCATCGGAGAGCGAGTTCAGCAGGAAGAAATCAGCCTCAGATATGCCGAATTCGCTGAAAATCTCCCTTCGGAGCTGGCTGAGTTCCTTCTGCAATAACAAGACAGATTTTTTCCATAATAAAAAAAGCGATGTCAATAAGAAAATGAAAATGATATAAGATACCTCTGTTAATCGTTCTTTCCACCGCTTCGCCTCGTTCTTCACTGCGTCTTGTATTATGCTAAAATTGTGTTTTTTCTAACTATAGAAATTGCGATATATTGAAATGGTCAAAACTTCAATATCGTGATTTTTACAAGAGAGAAAGAGAGAGAGAGAGAGAGAGAGAGAGAGAGAGAGAGAAGGAAAAAAAGAGAGAAAGAGACAGAAACAGAGAGAAAAGAGAAAGAAAGAGAGAGAAAAAGAAAGAAACAGAGAAATAGAGAAAGAGAGAAACAGAGAAGGAGAGAAAGAAAGAGAGAAGGAGAGAAAGCGAGAAAGAGAGAGTTCGTTAGCAAGTGTTATGAAGCATAAGAAAGGAGAAGCCCCTTCTAACTGATCGGAGAAGACGCCTCTACTAATTACAGCGGAATAGACATGATTCTTAAAGAGAAGACCAGTGTGAATAGAGTGGGCTTTTGGCTCGGAAGGCCTGGACGGACGTTGAGGGTCAGCCTGAGATTTCAGATTTAAAAGGATATAGAATTCTGACTATGCATACCTATTAGCTTCATTTTATACGAGAAGAAATAGTTTCACGAATATAAAATGAAGCTAATGGGATATAGACTGAGAATGCTAAAAGGAAGTGTAATCACATTGTTGGCCTTGCGCGAGAGGACGGGGACGGCAATTGCTGGGTTGGTTCTTCTCTTGGGAGGCTGGTAGTTGCGGGAGTGGCGGATGACTGAGGGGACATTCGGGCTGAGTGGGAGACGGAGGGAGGGAGGCAGACTCCCGTCTCCCCCATTCACGAAGGCTGACAACTCTGACGACGGACGAATGAAGACGTTCTACAATACATACATATGTATGTATATGCATGTATATTTTGTTTATCTTCAGCCCCGCTCCCATTTCATCAAATTTTTACATGAAGAAAATACCGTTGACTAACTCTTCTTTTGTTGAGTGCATCAGCAGAAGCAGCCCGACGAGGAATGTAGTGAATGCTTGCATTGGGGGAAGAATTCCAGGAACAGAATGGAAACGACGAACTTTTGGGAGAGTTGTAGAGAGAGGAAGGGGCGGTGGTGTCCACTCGGCCTCGCTTCTGCTGCAGAAGACGGTAGAGGTGGGAGAGGATGACTTCTGGAGAAGCCGACCACTCAGACAGACTCGCAGACGATGACAACTCTCGACGCATTCTATGCACAATAGAATCCTCTTTTTATCAGTACATATGTACATACATCCGCAGAAGTAGCAACTAATCTTTTCGATAATCACTTTTTACTCGTATTTAGTATAATCCTACACACTACATTATTTTTTACGTACATAGAACGAAATTGAACTTGATAGAAAGGACGTAATAAAGGCACTTATGAGGTATGTATAACACGCGCGAGAGTACGAAGTTCAACAAATCAACGGAAGCAGAGCAAAGTAAAGAAGGAAGGAGCATCTCGTGGAGAGTGAATCCACTTAAGGGAGAATGAGAGGGAGCAGACATAGAGAGTGCGAGAGAGTTGATGAGGAATGAAATGCAGACACAGAGAGTGTGAGAGAGCAGAGGAAGAAATAGACGCAGAGAAAGAGAGTGGCACTCCCCATGGCAACGCGCTGGCGGCGTGTGCGAGAGGGCTCTAGAAGCTAAAGTAGAACTTGGTCGGCTTCCTCTCGTACTTTTAAAAGTAGACAAGTGATTGCTCTTTTGTATTACAACAGTAATTAATCCAGCGGTCTTATATAGTAATTATAGTAAATTAAGTGAATTATTTGGTATAAGTAAATATGTACATACATACGAACATGCGTACAATGTACGCGCGTGCAAAGGTTTTTTTTTAATTCGTTCTGACTGAATCAGTACAGATGGATGCTTGCTGCCCGCTAGGGGCAAAATATCAATAAAATATTAGGTACATGCTTCTTATTTGTAAGCAAATACGAATGAATGACCTCTAGATGTAACCTACATATTTTTCAACAGTGCGATTTTTTAATGGGAATGGCACACGCTGAATTTTTTATCTGCTCCTTCGTTGCCTGATCGGTGGAGTGCCTGATGGAGTGAAAGTTGACATTGTGGATTGTGCTGGCAAAAGAATTGGCGGATTCCGCGAGTTTACCGAATGAGAGAGTTGGAGATTAGTGAGGGAGAGAAGTGGCTGGCGTAAGGGAAGGAGGGTGAGAGATGGTAGTTAGAGAGAGAGAGGGAAACTGGAAGAAAGGAGGAGTCTCGGCTTCTTCAGACTCGCTCGTTGCTGGCGCCAATCCCCCTCTGGCCACCCGAGTTGTTGTTATTCCTGTTGCTTCCCGATCGGTTGCGGTCGGATGGAGAGCGCTGCCCACGCAGACTCTGCGTGCTGTTCAGCTGCAAGATTCTGCCCCTCTCTCTCCCGCTTTCTCTCTCTCGTTCTCTATCTCTCTCTATCTCTCTCTCTCTCTTTCTCTATCTCTCTATCTCTCTCTCTCTCTCTCTCTCTCTCTCTGTCAATCACTCCCCCCCTCTTCCTGACATCGTCGTCCTCCCAGTCGAATGCCTGTCGCGTGTTGACTCCCTCCCTCTCGCAGATGTCCCTGAGTTTCTCGAGAATCTGCTCGTAGGGGGTTCGTCTGCGTACGCCAGTCCGTCGATTATTCTGAACGATTCTTAGGATGATCTTAACTTGCGCTGATTGTTCTTGAAACGGACGTGAGAATGCAGTCGTAGCCAGAGGGGCACTCTTCCAGGAACCTCACTCGGCCCTCTCCTTCTCGAGCCACTCGCTTCAGCTCGAACACCTGCGCTCGCTCTGTAATTGCACACTTTAACAAATTACATCACCATTAGAATTTAAGGTTGAATTATTAAGAGAAAGAAGTATGTTAAGGGAAGATGATCCCATTGATTGTCCAAAATTATTTTGTGAATTTTACATTAAAATAGATTGAGAGTGCAAAAATAGGAACCAGGAACGTTTCGCCAGGGCAGCTGGCCCTTGGTTCCCTCGACGAGCTGGTAGAACCAGCTCTCCACGTCGTCCTTGCGACCCAGGTCGTGGCGTCGGTGGGCCTGCAGACTCCCGTAGCGGTTCGTGCCACGCCAGCCAATGTCCGGCCGGGCAGGCACCACGTTGCCATTCTCAACCGAGTCTCTTTCAACGTGGATCTCTCTCCCCCTCTCTCTCTAACAATCCTCTTTCCTCTGCCTCCCCTCTGCTCTCTCATTCCCTCTTACCGAGTCCCGGAACTTGCGCGCCAGCCCGAAGTCGAACATGAAGATCGTCTTCTGCTGTCGATTCTCGCGGAGTCCGGGCGCGAAGTTCGATGGCTTCACATCACGCGAGATGTAACCGAGGGTATGCATCTCGCGGATGGCCTGTAAAGAGAGGGAGAGAGAGGGAGAGAGAGGGAGAGAGAGGGAAAGGGAGAGAGGGAGAGAGAGAGAGAGAAAGATATAGAGAAAGAGAGGAGAATGAGTCATGTAGAGTGAGCAGAAGCTGACCTCCATGGTCTGGATGCCGACGCGGAGGACGGTGGAGAGCGTGAAACGGCGCCTTTCCATGTCGCTGCGCAGCTTGTACAGATCCTTCTGCAGCATCGTCATAACGATGAATGCGAATTGAGGGCGGATGGAACCCTGGAATGGATTGGCTGTCAAGAGGAAGGCTCTCCTGCAATCACTGACGTAGTCGATGGCTCGGCAGAAGTGGCGCATGTTCTGAGCTGCTGCCGCCCTCAGAACCTCCAGCTCCAGACCCAGCATCGACCGCGAGAACTTCTCCACTTTTATTGCCACCGGCCTGGAATCTCATGTCAGTGTCTAACTGAATTCATAAATTGCACTGAAACGACTCATGTCAGTGTCTATTTCTATTCAGAATTATCTGATAATCAAATTGGCATGAATTAACATAAATGCAACGATTTGACTTCCACGAGAAGAACAGAAGAAAGTGACCTTCCATCGCGGTCCTTGCTCGAGAAGACCTTCCCGTAGCCGCCGTCGCCAAGGCTCGTCAGGAGAACATACGGACCAGTATGACATTCAACCGTCTCGTTGAGCACAGGAAGACGGTCATCTGAATAAGTGACAGAGAGAGAGATTGAGAGAGAGACAAAGGGAGAGGGAGAGAATTAGAGAAGGACACAAAGGGTGAGGGAGAGAGTTAGAGAAAGAGACAAAGGGAGATGGAGAGAGTTAGAGAAAACTTATGAGAGTAAGACGATGATCGAAAGAGGGGGAGAAGAGAAAGAAAGTGACCCTGAGTGCCGCCTGCCATCGCCTCCAGCAGTGGCGACGATTAAATCAGCTATCCGGAGAAGAAGAGTGGGAATGAATGGGTGGATTCAGGCAAACGCTCTTTTATACTTCTCTTACTTCTCTTAATTATTTTTGCATGTTTTTACAATAATGTTTGACCTTTTTTGTAATTGTCCTTAAGAGTGCAACGCCTTTTGAAAGAAAAAGAGCGAAATAGTACGCAGCAGATATGTATATATGTACATATGTATGTATGTACGTACTTCATATATACTATATTTGGGCAGATATGAATAATATTCTTTAAAAAAACCGCCCTCAGTTTAAGACCCTAACATTAAGTTCTCTTATTCTGAATGCCTAAGAGAGGGGAGATTTAGATGGAAGGCTTTAATTTGAAGATTTCGATAGGCGGTTCACAGCAACATGCGAAGACGGCATGGTTTATCTTAAATTGAAAAGACAAATGAAATTGAGATATAACATTTAAATATTAGAATAATAATGAAAATATTATTACGACATTCTCTAAAACAAATTAAGCCTTTATTTGAATTGCCGAAAAGAAATCTCCATTATTTTATTTCGAAAAATGCTATTAAAATCTGAATGGCCAAGTTTTGAAGAAAATGCTGGCCGAATGAATTGCGACACGCGCAGCTCATCAATCGTGTGCACTTCCCCGTAGAACACGTCTCCAAGGCCATCCACGACCTGACTGATTCACAACCAAATATTTTTATAATAAATTTTAATTATGCGAACCAAACAAATTTACATTGGTGTAATAGACGAGTGTGGCGGATATGTCCGCGGTTCTTTTACGTCTGACGGCTTGTCACCACGGGCGAAGACTATCTCGACCTGTACATGTACCCAGAGACCCCTTTCGATGCGATTAGACGGGAGAGATACAAACAACTTATTTATAGAGAAACACGTAAAAGAGAAACAATAGTCAATACAGTAATATGCAGAGGCATCCAAACCCACAATACCGAAGATGTCCTTGTCCTTGTTCCTGCCTTGTTCCTGCCACTCGGAGAACTTCTGCTCCTCCTCGAGTCGTCTACCACGACTCCTCCGCACCGCCTCCTCCGCAGCGAGTCTTCCACCCTGACTATCCCAGTCTCTACCCGCTCTACCATGGACATATAAGAGCGAGAGGCTGGGGACTCTATTAGGTGCTAAATGCCTCTTACCTTAGCACTATACACATGAGCAACACAAATAAACACGTGAATAAGCAACTAATACAAAGTACATACATACATACCTAGAGATACCTAAGGGGAAGAAGGGGAAGGGCCATGACGATGTCGATCCAGGGAGAGGAGAAACGACTCTCCCTACACGAGTGGATGGATGCCCATCGAGCTTATTCTCACTCCTCCATACTTCTCCAGATCACGAAGCTGGGTAGAATTCGAAATTCCTGGGTTGCATCTCCATCCCTTCTGTCTCTCTTTATCTTTTTGCCTCCCTTCTAGCTCTCTCTCTCTCTCTCTCTCTCTCTCTCTCTCTCTGTTTCTCTCTCTCTAATCTGTGTCTCTGCTTTCTCCCTAGTATTCAACATTCATAAGCCATCTTGCCATTCGTGCCATTCGTTCATGATTTCCACTCGAAGCATGCTATTGTTGCTAACGCCTTCTCTGTCAAGGAGTACTATAGAATAGTACGATAGAACGGGCCAATGAAATGAAGCTGTGGCTGGGTGTCGAGAAGAGGAAGCCTTTTCAGCCCCACCGTGCAAGTCTAGCTGGGGGCTCATGCTATTAACAACTATCTTCATATCTTCACAAGTTATGAAGTAAATAAACTGACATGAATAAGGCAATTCGAAAATGTAAAGTTGATCAGGGGGAATCGAATCGTCACGCAATTGGAGGTTAATGCTTAGTGATCAATCTACATTCGTAGTGATGAAGAGAGAGAAGAAATGAAATGAATGAGAAGATTTCGTTCCATTCCTTTTGTCAAAGAACGAAGAAGAGAAATGGGATTCCATTCAAGCTCATTCTGTACACACTTTATTCCTTTCTTGATGTCAGCCCACTTTCATATCTTTCAAACATTGATATATTCTCACTCTTTTATCACTCTTCGAATCTTTTGACGAGCCGAGGCACCGGATGAACACGAGTAGTTCTCACAGAAGTTGAACTATTCCAGATACATGGGAATCATTTTGGTAGTAATTATTGTATTTGGTTCTTGAGAACCGTTCCTAGCACAACGGGCCACAGTATCATTCAAAATAAATTGATAATGGTTAAGGACCGTTCGCTCCAATCATGTTTCTAGAGGATGCTTCACGAGGAGGTCACATCTTGTTATTTTTCACGAACGGGTTGAACTGGACGTCGAGGTGGTATTTGGCGATGCGTTAACCCCTTCCCAGAGTTGTATGGAACAACATATTCTACTGACTAGATTGGCATGATAGACATACAGTCCCGCCCAACATTTCAGGTATATAAATTAATTAGATTAATTAGATTAATTTAAATAATTTCAATTGGAATTTGAGCGATATTAGGCACTTTTACGCAGTTTCCTGTGTTGGTTAGTGTGGTTGTTGACATTCTGAACAAGTACATACAGTCAGATTTTAAAAAGAATCTCAAATGACTGTTTGAAAACGAATTCGGCAGGTTTTAGGGGGGCCATGGCCGTGTTTTAGGTGCGTTCGATACCACAAGAACTACAACACCTAAAAGACGGTCATAAACCTCCTAAAACCGGCCGAATTCGTTTTTAAACGGTCATTTCAGATTCTTTTTAAAATCTGACTGTATGTACTTGTTCAGCATGTCAAAAACCACCCTAACAAACATAAGAAACTGCGTAAAAGTGCCTAATATCGCTCAAATTCCAATTGAAATTATTTAAATTAATCTAATTAATCTAATTAATTAATGCACCTGAAATGTTGGGCGGGACTGTACATAGCACATATGCTTTAATCGGAAAGTAACAATGATATTTGAAACACTTGGTTCCAAACTTTCTATTACAGTATTAATATATACATACATATATCATCTCCTCCAGTCCATTTGTAGAAGAAAGAGAGGATCTTCTTTTCGATGTCGTGCGAGAATATTTTTGGAGCAACAAGACTACTTTCTTTATTCAGCAGTGTCATTTACACTAAATATGGCAAAAGAACCCGATGCACATGATATAAAGACTTTGGCAAAATTCTGTTAGATTTTTCCAGTATTGAAGCGGTTCACAATGCTTGAAATATCAGCCATTAGGTACATAATCATTACAAATTTAAATAAATCCACACAGGTGTTATTAGCAAAGCATGTAGCACATGTTACATGAATGTTTGCTGATACCAAGAAAACAATTATAGCGACGATTTTCTTTCTGAATTCGTGGTGGTGAGATGTAATGTGATAACGGATAATACTTACTGAATGGGAATGTTGGTTGTGGTACTTCCCACCCGATTCGTTGACTTCTTCTCCTTTGGTAAAAATGGAATATATCTATAAAATAAATTGTTTTGAATTGCAGGGATTCTGAATGTCTGTGAAAGGTTAAAAAAATTAAATGAAGGGAAAAAGACCAAGACCTGGTGCAGGCGAGCTTGTCAAGGATCTTTTGGATTGGTTTGGGATAAGAGTAGACATCGGAGGAGAAGTCGCCCTCGAAGACACGACCACGTTCTTGCAGTCCGCGCTGCTCACGAGTTGCACCTCAAGACGATCACTCTCTTCCCTCTCTCTCCTCTCTTTTTCTCACCCTCATGCTATTCTCTCTCTCTCTACCCTCTCTTTTCTCGTCCTCATTCACCTCTCTCTCTCCTGCTGCCCCTCTTTCTCTTTCTGTTCCCGCTTTTTCCTTCTCGTTCTCATCCATCTCAAGTATTCTCTCCGAACCTCCAACAGTATTGTCCAGTACACACGCAGTCATGGCGCCCACGAACATTGGCAGAGTCAGGAAGACATTCAGAACTTGATCCAAGAGGGTGACTCCTGTGAAAGACATTTTTCTCTTTCCCTCTTTCAATGAAAAATCAAAGCACGAAAAACTTAAAGATTATAAATGAATAGAAACATATGGATGGTAGCGAACCAGTGTGAGGAGGGAACTGCTCGTAGTAGCCAGGAACGATCATTCCAACCATGAGAGAGAAGCCGAGGATGGCCATGTTTCGAGTGATGGACAAGTCGACCTGGACAGCATCATTATCGTAGTTCTTGAGAATGGAAATGAACCTGTTGTAGATTGGAGATGGCGACTCCGCTGACCATGGCCATTGAAGAAGCCAGGACTCCGCCCACCAGCGGCTCCGGAATCGTTGCCAGAACAGCGCCGACCTGAACAGCCACAATATAAACTTCTAATTATTTTTAAATAATAATTTGCAGAAAATTAATCTTAGTATATGTATGTATGTACCTTAGTGAAGACGCCGAGAAAGATGAGAAGAAGACCGGCGACGACCATCGTAGTCCGGCTGGCCACCTGCAACATTCAGAAAGTGAATGAAGAGAAATGATGAAAGTGTTTAGAATGCCTTACCCTCGTGACTCCAATGACTCCAATGTTTTCAGTGTGAGTGGTCATTCCGACTCCAGGCCCAAGCAGGCCAGACACGAAGGAACCCATTCCCTCTGCCAGAATGCCTCGGTTGATGGCGTGCGTGGGAGGGGCCCGTTCACGAGAGACTCGCGCGGCCGCGTGGTAGTCTCCCACCGACTCGAACACAGACGTGAGCGAAGACAGGATGTACGCCAGCAACAGACCCGCGTGCACACTCGGGATGGCTCCATTCTTACCTGCAGACAGAGAAAGCTAGAGAGAGAGAGAGGGGGGAGGGAGATAGAGAGAGAGGCAGCCAAAGGGTAGAGAAAGCTATAGAGAGAAGGGGAGGGAGATAGAGAGAGGCAGCCAGAGGGCCACTACGAAAACTCGACCTGGGTAGGGCACGGAGAACCAGTCAGCATCACGGATGACCGTGAGATACTTGGGCTTGTCGACACGGGCGGCGCTGTCCGGATCCACGAGGTCGGCGAAGGTCAGAACGAGGCAGAAGGCCCAGGAGACGAGGATGGCGATCAGGTAGGGGTACTGGCCGAAGAGATTCACTCGCACCCAGTGGAAACGACCATCTTTACGCCAGGGGAGGGGCACTCGCAGCTCAGCCAGGTAGATTATAGTTGCGAATAGAGTTGCCGCTTGACTACAATTCATCAGCGGGATAGAGAGAGAGAGATAGAGAGAGAGAGAGAGAGAGAGAGAGAGGAACTAACATGACAGCGACCCAATGTTGAGATACACGAGTGACGCACATTTTGACTGAGGAGATAACAAGCAGAAGCATGAGAGGGGAGACAGTGAGAGGTCCGATGAACTTAGTGAGCACTCCGACCAGGCCAGTCGCACCGATTACCATCGGCACCACGGCAGACACCATCAGACATCCTTGAAGCTGAAAAGATTGAAGATCCTCCTCGAGGAGGAGTGGAAGGGTCACTGGCCAGTCCAAGCTTGCCCATGTACACGTGTTCCTCGATGATCAGTGACTCGTTGTTGACCCCTGGCCCGGCCGGGCACTCGTACTCTGCGATTCTCATGAAGGACTGCACGGAGGGAACGTACGCAAAGGCTGTGCCTTGCAGAAGTGCCAGTCTCAACCCATTCCCATTCAACACATATCAAAGTGAAATAGTGACAAGGATAAACTACTGAATTTTAAGAGAGGCATTGAGAGAGGAACTGAAAATAAGAACCTTGTTCCAAGAACTGTTTGAATGATAGTTGAGATGCCAGAAGAGACGAAAGTGGAAGAGATAAGCTGAACTCTCAGCTTGGTGAGATCCGCTCCAGGACAGAGTTCAGTGGAGATGATGAATGGGATGGTGAGAAGGGCAGACACGCACACCATCACTTGCTGTGCATCATTTTCATCTTATTACCAATTCGAGTCAATGTCGAAAGAGAGAGAGAGAGTAACCTGGAAGCCGAAGAGAAGAGCAAGGAAAGGAGGGGGCGACTCGGCCGGTCGGTAGAAACGGCGCCGCTCTGCTCCCACCTGCTCCTTCTGCTCCTCCAGTGTCATCTCTACTCAGGAAATCATGCAATTATTTCACTAATATCAATACTTCTAGGCAAAATATTACAACTAAAAAATACAACTAATTTTAGCATTCGACAGAGAAGGATAACATTTAATTTTTTGATGCGGTATGTAAAGCGATGCTATTAACTGTTGTATCATCATTGGAAAAGGCATTTTATCATGATCTGAAAGCATTCACCGAACGTATACACTTACTCAATACAACCAAACGGACAGTCATAAATGGAGCATTGTGACAGAGAGCGAGTGAGTGAGAGTGAACAGAGGAAAGTAGAGAGATTTAAAGGGGAGATAGAAACAGAGAGAGACAGGTGGAAGGATGGAGAAAGAAAGAGCGAGAAAAACTGATGGTGAGAAGGAGAGAGAGAGAGAGAGAGAGAGAGAGAGAGAGAGAGAGATTAGTGACAGGCTGTGGAGGTGGACGATCAGTTCAGTGCCATTTGCATAGTCATTCACACGCTGATTCCACTTATTCGTCGAGTAAAAAATCGTTCATTAAACAGAAGATCAAAAGTTGATAAACTAAAGGTTTATAAGAGACATTTGAATGAGAAGACTGACGTGAAATGAGAGAGAAGTTATGAACCTTCTTCAACTGCAAGGAATAAAGCTATTGCCGTAGGGACAAGAACTTGTGATGTGGAGAAGTCGTGAAGAGAGAAGCAATGAATGAGCCGAGAGTGAAGAAAGATTCAACCATCATCTCATGCACAGTTCTGTTATTGGAAGAGTTGAATGGAATTAAATGGGGAGACATCGTGGAGATTGAGAAGCATTACATGGGATGGAGAGGTCACAAGTCATATTTGTGTGTATAGGGATGATAGTGGGAAACGAGGAGACTGAAAAAGAGGAAAGATCAAATTTGACAGGAAGAGAGAGAGAGAGAGAGAGAGAGAGAGAGAGAGAGAGTGAAGGTGGGAGCTATAGCCATCGAGACGGGAGAGAGACAAACACAAAGAGACGGAGAGAAATAGAGAAGTAAGAGTTATAGCATAATGTTTGAGAAGTACATAGTGAGGAGGAGATGAAGGTGAACACGAGATTTCAGAGGGCTTTCGACAAGAAGTTTAGTCGCAACGAGCACAGGAAGGTCGGGCGCTAAAGTCACAGCTGGGCAGGCCGTTTCACTCTTCATCTTCACCTTCTCTCTCTCTCTCTCTCTTTCTCTCCCCCTCTCTTTCCCTTTCTCTCTCTCTCTCTCTCTTTCTCTCTTTCTCTCCCCCTCTCTTTCCCTTTCTCTCTCTCTCTCTCTTTCTCTCTCTCTCTCTCTCTCTTTCTCTCTCTATCTCTCTCTCTTTCTCTCTCTATCTCTCTCTCTCTCTCTCCCTCTGTCTAGGTTACCTTAATCCTTCTGTGCTTTTTTCGTTCTCTTTCTCTGCTTCACAATAAAGGTGGGGCAAGACTACTCAGTGATTAAGATTTCGAAGTGGAAATGAGAATTATCTTGTATCTCGCCTTGCACTCTCCCTGCCGCAAAAGCAGAAGAAAAAAAAGTTTAAACTGGACAGGACTGTATCACACCCCGGCAGTGATCATCCTATTTCGAATTCCTCTTTTTCTCCTTCCCTCTCTCTTCACTCATCTTCTCTCCCTCTTTCATTTCAGCATCATTCGGTCCCTGCCTTCTCTTCGATATCATGCATCTTCCTCTTCTCTCTGACAGTCTGCCTCTCTCCAAACCAATACTATTTCCTTCACTCTATCTCCACCATTTCTACAGCCGGTTTATTGTGCACGTCAACAGGCAAATGCCCTGCGACTATTAAAGCGGCGACCATTTAATATGAAACTGCCAAAGTACTTTTCACATTTCCATTCATGCAAATCATCCGCTCTTCCAGTGGCTGTGATATTTTCTAGTTCATGGATTTTCATAATTGGAACAACTCGTCAATATACATAACTGCTTCATTTCAAGCGGAATTGGGAAGAGGGTTTCACAAGATCAACGTTTTCGATATTCCGTTTCTTCTTTTTCTTCTCCCGAATACAAAGGACAAGCAAGCAATGCTCAACAAATAACCATTTATGCAAGGAATGTGAGGTGTTCTGGGCAGGCAGGAGAGCCGTCGAAGTATTCTTCGCAACCGAGGTTAGGCGAGTTTCCCTCAGATGCTAACAAAGAGAGATTCCGCTTGCGTTTTCTCTGCTCGTACTTTGTTTGGAATGGAAGAATCAGGAGGAATAGTTCTCGTCTTTCCATGAAATAGAGGATCCGGATTGACCAGTGATGGAAAATAAATTACGAGTTGTGACTAGCAGACTTCCCTTCACTTTTCCTTCTCTATCATCTCTGTCTAATTGCAAATCCTCATTGTCTTCTTAAGAAAACGATTGAAAACAAAAGAATACATGAGATTCAGGAAAAAGGGGCCATATCTACAGGACGGAATGTAAGAAGAAGAGAAAGAGAGCAGGGAAGAGAAAGAGGCAGAGACGATAGAGACTAGAGAGAAGTTGCGACCAGTATTCGCACAGATTCGTGTTGACGTGCCGACGATGGCGAGAGACCGTAGTAGGAATGGAGAGATAGACAGTGAAAGTGGTGAGAGAGTGAGTGAAAGGGAGAGAGTTTGAGAGAGAGAGAGAGATCAGATCATCCGCTTGTGTGCCTTCTGGACGACCTCGAGCTTGCTGTTGACATGGCCGAGGAGAGGGTCGATGCCCGCGTAAGGAGGCTCCTGATGAGATCAGAGGATGATTTAGATACCCTAGCAGTTAAGTTATCACTCACCTTGGTTCCGTGAAGCATCAGAGTGAATCTCTTCAGAGTGCCGCGGTGAGAGCCGGGGCCCTGCAACCAAGAAAGAAGAGAATGAAACAGTCAAAATTGCAAAATAACGGATCAAAATTACTTAAAGAGATTTCCAATCTCTCTAACATAATATTTACCCTCTGCAACTCCTCCAGATATTGCCACCCTCACAAACAGAACTTCCAGATTATTTGCAGAAATTTGCAGGTGCGCACCCGTTCTTTACCCTCTAAAAAGTCAGGCGGAAAGTACTTTTCAGCCGAGACGAAGGAAGATGTTTCAACTCCAAACATTGCAAGGGAATTACTCACTGCATAATCAACACAAGTGGCTGCATCAATATTCCAAAGAATAGAAAGAGTGGCGCAGAGTTTCAAATGAATCCTTGAGAAAGGCCATCATTATAACTGCCTTTCATGCTTCTTTCTCTCTCTGTCCCACCAGGAATCTGACAATGAATCTCAATATGCGGGTGGGGTTTCACCCTTTCCCCCTCTCTCCCTCTCCTTTTCCATTTCTCTCACCGTTCTCCCTTAGACCCACCTGGAATCTGGCAATGAGTCTCCATCTGCCGGTGGGGTTCTCTCCCCAAGTGTGAGTAGTCATGAATGGCCAGTTGGTGAACCCGTCCTTGCTGTCGTCATCTTTCGGTCTCCGCGACAGAATCAGCGACCTGGAAAAAGAAGATCTCTCATCTCTTCCTCCATGGTTAAGACTAAGGCAAACATGGCTTGCTTGAGCCGAAGAGAGAACAGGGATTCTTGGTACACAATGGAGGGACGGGGAATGGCAGAAGAGACGAAGAAGAGAATAAAGATCTTCTCAACCTTGTGCCTGAGGGCGACTCCAGATAGAGAGTTGTGTCTCCACGGCGAGTGCTGTTGAAGGTCACGATGGCCTGGACGTGCTCCAGATAACGCACCTGCAATTTCCACGTTTATGCAAACTACCAAACTATTAAGATCTGAATAGTGACCTCAGTGGGAGTTCCAATGCAAGCATCCGTCTCGAGTTCCACGACGAGGTTGCCGGACTCGGGAATGTTGCTAAATGATCTTTCTTTTGCTAAATCCTTTTATGATATCAGAAAGAGATGTTTCGAGTGAAATGCATTGCGCTGCTCCTTAACTGACTAGTGCTTGTCAATGGTGCCGGCCTCGCAATGGAATCGCGGCGGGGTTGTCTTCCACACGACGGCGAGCATTGTCATTTCAGCGGCGTCGAGGACTCCGAAGCCGAAGAGGTGATTGTATTCCAGACCCACTCCATTCGTATGCCACTCGAAGTGGGTGCAGTTGCCGGTCGGCTTCTTCTCCTGAGAAGAAGTGTTTGAAAGGGAAGTCTTCGGCCGAGAGAAGAGAAGAAAGACTAACTCCTTCGAGGCCGAGTCTAGGAAGATCACGGCAGCGGCCGTCGAAGAGAGAGTTCCGAGTTGAAGTCAGAACTGTCAGGTGCTGCAGGTCGCGCCTGAAACGAGTAAGATATTTACTGTGCTAACTCAAGATAATGGGTTTTTTAAACTCTTTTGGCACTGTAACAGAAAATGAAGAGCAGTAATACCAAGTGAGTTGTGGATTGGCCTCGAGGGCGAGAGCGAAGACGCCCGCGGCCTCGGGGGCGGCGGCCGAGGTTCCCGAGTGACTGCGCGTGCATCTTCCATACAAATCAGTCGTGGCGACGCCCGTCTCCGGGTTCCGTCCTCCATTTGAGAAGGTCGAGGCCAGGGTTGAAGAGCAAGATCTGCAAGCGCCCTTTCACTATCCGATTGTCTTGGGGGCAAGCAAACGCACTCGTCGTAGTGAGCATTCTCTCCCGAGTTGATGGCCGAGTTGATGGAGATTGTCCACATGGAAGCAGCGTAGCCATCGCAGTTGCAGTCGTCGTCCTCCCCTCCGTCGCCAGATGCCCACACGAAGATCGAACCGAGGCCGTTGCGGCCCTGGCAGCATATCTTATCTATCTTTATAATTTAACACTTTTCTGATTTGATGTGAGAATTGATGCGTCTAACGTAAAAAGATGAAAAAGGACCTCATTGACGCCTCTAACGATGGCTCTCATCGTGGCATTGCGAGGGCCGTCGACCGTCTTGCCGTCGTCGGTTGGTCCCCAACTGGCTGAGTAGATGTCGATCTTGTTCGGCTCATGACCCATCGAGTTGGCCTGGAGGTTGAGAGATGAAGAGAGAGAGAAAGAGGCAGACAGAGAGAGAAAGAGAGAGAAAGAGGCAGACAGAGAGAGAGAGAGAGAAAGAGGCAGACAGAGAGAGAGAGAGAGAGAGAGAGAGAGAGAGAGAGAGAAAGAGAAAGAGAGAGGACCTCAATGAGATCAGTCATGTATGGCTGGTCGAGCATTCGGATGCCTGCAATCTTGCTGTCATAGGCCACGCCCACTCCGCACACTCCGTTGTCGCGGGCAGCGGCGATCTCTCCGGCGCATCTGGAAGAGTGAAAACACAATTGAATTGGACTTCAGTGATGAATAGTACAATGAATGGGAGAGGTCTATCATATTGTTCTGAAATGAAAGATAAACCTCGTTCCGTGGGAGTTGAACCAGTCGTCAGTGTAGCGAGGATACGGGAAGGGGTCATTCGAGGAGAAGTCGTACGAGGCCTCCGCATTCTTTAACACTTTTTTTATTAGTTATACGTACATAGGGGTATTTTTGACCGCAATAAGTGTTGATACAAACTGAATTTTGCAATGCAACCGAGATGTGATTGTGACTGACAAAGTTGTTCTTGAGGTCCTCGTGCATGTAATCGACGCCGTCGTCCATGATGGCAGTCGTTACATTCTTGCCAGTGAATCCGAGTGCCCAGGCCTTCTCGACGTTCAAGTCCAGTCGGGGCTTTCCTCCGGCTTGGCCCGTGTTCTTCTGCATTTATACTCTGTCATCACAGACAGCTCGAATAGTTGACTCTGATCTACTAACCAGGTACCATTGGTAGGCGTAGAGAGGATCCGTTGGAGACTGAACAGAAGAGAAGTCGAACTGGGCTTGAAGACGCTCTTCCAGAGGTCTACGAATGGGACACGCTCATTGAATCATGTGAAGGGAGAAATTAGAGGAAGAAAGAGAGAGAGAGAGAGAGAGAGAGAGAGAGAGAGAGCGTAAGAGCGTGAGAGAATGAGATGTTAAGCTGCATATGCGAGATCAGGGAAACGGGATTCATTTGGCTGAATTGAAAATGAAAGTGTGCTAAAGCTCTAATTGCTGCTCGATGATAGGAAACGGCGATTAGAACTGAAAATGATGTTAGCACGAGACGAGAGAGAAAGAGATTGAATAAGTGAGAATCTTCTGATGTCCTCACCGATATCCTCTCTTCAGTCGCTTGTAACCGACGAGCTGCTCGACGTGCAGAATCTACACAACACTAATTGGTCAACTGTGGTAGCTTCCGACCATGCCGGTTCAGTCTCTCTCTCGCTCTCTATCTCTCTCTCTTCTCTCTCTCTTCTCTCTCTCTCTCTCTTCTCTCTCTCCCTCCTTCTCTCTCTCTCTCTCTCTCTCTCTCTCTCTTCTGACGTCATTGTCGTTGTGTAACTTCTTGTGATGGCCGATGGAGCGACGAGTTCTTGCATGTGACAGTGCGGGCTGGACGAAGTGGAACTCACTGTCTGATCCGAGCACCTTCAAGAATTCTGGTTTAGAAAGAGAGAGAGAGAGAGAGAGAGAGAGAGAGAGAGAGAGAAAGAGATAGAGAGAGATTTCAGGGAAGATGGGAGCGAACGTGAGAAAGAAGCTTCATGGAGGGAGAGAAGTCAGAGAGGGAATGAGAGAGATAGGGAGTGCGAGAGAGAGAGAAGAGGAAAAATAGAGAGAAGGGAAAGCGGAAAAATCTATGGCGAGGTGATCAGAGACCGGTCCTCTATTGATGAATCCGTGTCGTTTGGCAATGCGGTGGGCGTTCTCTATTCCTGCCTGCTTGAGATGAACATGGAAGTGGTTGGTGAACACCTGAATAGAGGATTCTATCATGCTACCTTTTCCAATCTTTCTTGCTAGAGATGATTCTGAGTACATATTTGAATAGACAGAAGCTGAACCTCGACAGCCTCGGCAACGGGGACAAGGAGTACAAATAGAAGAGAGAGGGCGAGAGGGCGTCGCAGCAGCAGCTGACTACTGCCTCCCTTCCCACCCATTGTTGAGGATGCGGCTGCTGCTGCCCTGTTGTGGCAAGAGTTGAGGAACCATTCACGCAACAAGCACATGATATTTGGTGGGAACGAGAAATGGAGATACTTTCAAAAAATAGATCTGAACTCATGGGCACATACATACATAGGTGCATTAGAAACAATAAATGCTAATGCATTTGAATTTGGATTGGCTAGAATTTATATATATATCATAAATTTGGCACTGTGACTGCATATAATTGCTAGCCAGAGACAACAGTATTTTTCTTAAGGAAACAAGTGTGGATGCAGAGCAGAGTTTCATGAACTCTCGCTGTCCTAACTCAAAATGAGTTTACAGCTAAACATAAAAAAATTTTAATCTTATCTTCCAAGCATTCATCCATTTGAAGACGTCAATATCATTTATCTCCACAACATTGGAGATTCTTGTTTTCTTCCAACACCAAAATTCAAAATAGTTTGCCGTCGCGCTAGAGGAAATTTTCAAATAATGAAGCGAAGTGAATGTTCACAGAATAGCCAATTCTTCGGTCTGCCTCTTTTCAAGGGATTGGGAGTGGGAGGATGAGAGAAGAGGAACTCCGTTCTAGAAAATGAAGACTATTCAGATTCACATTCCCATATCAAGCAGAATCAAAGGGATTCTCAACCAGAAAATCCTTGAAAAAATTCTTGCCAACCAACACCTGGTCAGTATTTTCTTAATTTTATGAAGTTCCTCTTAAACAAATAAAGTGATTGAGAGAGAAGTGGAGGGAGGGAGGGATGGAGGGTGAAGTGAGAGGGAGAGAGAGAGAGAGAAAGAGAGAGAGAGGTACAGCTGGAGAGTGCGAGAGTAACAGAGTGGCGCATAACCGATGACATCATAGCCTGTGCATGTCCCGACAAATAAGCACGAATTTGGGAACAGGAGAAGCTGAGGAGATTACAGAGTTATCGATGTCGGAAGAGGAGAAGAGAGCACTTTCAAATGAAATGATTCAGATGTCAATGAATGGCAACATAGCCGCGGGCAGAGAAGGAAGGGGTTTCCGTCCTCTTTTTTCCATGAAGGGGACTTGAAGGGAGAGGAGAGGAGCAGACGGCATCTCCCTCCCCTCCCTCCGCTTTCGATCGATGAGGGAGAGAGAGAGAGAGCAAAGCTGCCTGCCGACGTCTCTCAAGGATCTCCCATCTACCGTAACCCGTGACGGCGGATAGCTTATTGATCGGAGAGAGAGAGGGAGAGAGAGCAGAGAAAGAGAGAGAGAGGGAGATATTGCATGTTAACAGCCATGTACATGAGATGTGAGAACAACCCCGGGGCACGTATATAAGAAGCGAGTAAAAAGTAGGCGAGATAGAGATGAAGTGTGCAGTGGAAATCTCTATAATGCGAAGCTAGAGAGAGAGAGAGAGAGAGAGAGAGAGAGAGAAACCAGAGAGGAGTGGGAGTAGAAGAGGGATAGGGAGTATGCATAGAAAGTGAAGGGAATGAGGCATGGTTGAGTGAATGAATGAAGCTTGGCTCATGTTCTCGCCACTCAGAAGAGGAACAGCCAAGAAGGCGACAAATGAATAAGGAACTGCCAGGTGAAGCAGAGGAATGTGGGTAAGCAAGCAGCTGATAGAGAGAGAGAGAGAGAGAGAGAGAGAGAGAGAGAAAGAGGGAGAACGATACACCGAGGCGGGATGTGGGCTCTGAGAACAATTGAAGGTGCCTCTGTTATCAGTGCTGTTGGATAAGGCTTCATGTCATTGTCAGTTTCGTAAGCGGCATGTGTGCATTTGTCAGATTCTTGACGGTAGAACTTTACTAACCGCTTCATTGTTTTTTCAGCATGAGTTTCAGTCATATCTCAGAAATATCCCAATCTGGCCTAGCTTCGAGTTTAGTGAACATAAAACAAGAAATTAGTTTAGTGAACATAAAACAAGAAATGAAAACAAAAATTAAGCTTGTCTATCAGAATAATCTTGTTCCACTAATGAAGTCCATTCTGACCACGCTCGTGCTTTCGACCGGTTGTCTCACCTCGAACTCATCTATAAGCTCACGTTTCTTTCTAAAGATTCTTCGCTCTGTTATCTTCCTCTTCTAATAGATGATTTCTCAGCTACTCGTTGACTTCACACTTGAGCTTTCACTTGAATGTGGCCGTAGATCTAATCTGACCGTGTTCCCGATTAGTTTCATTTTCGCAACTGTCGTAAACGCGGTTTGCATTTTCCTTGATTTCCGTTCTACTCGTTCATCTCTTTGTAACCATTCCTTCTTATTAAGATCCGCTGGGCTTTGAATAATATTGCCAAGCACATTAATCCTTCCTCCCTCTCTTTCCCAGTTACGGACAGAACTCTCTGTCCTAGCCTGCGCTATAATATGGTATGTTATGCTATTACTTTATGCTACCTTATCATCACAACATGACATATTATCTTCACATAATATCCACGTAAATAAAGATTTCTAATTTTGTGTGATCATAAAAATAGTGACGTGGTGTAGTTCTAGTCAATGTGTTAAAAAGTGAAGAAAATGTAAGGTGTATATTACAATGTTGGGAAATGTTTGGGAATTCCGCCTGTCATGCCTTCTTTTTGTACCCCTTTCTTATTTCCGTATGTTGATGTGTGTTGCTTTGGATGAGTCCTTCTGTCCAAAGCAGATTCAAAAATATCTTTCTCGAGGTTCTCACTGGATGGGCCGAGCCGAGACGGTGCATGTCTAAGAACCTCAAGTTCATCAAGTTAGGCTTACCCTTCTTTTCCATCGTCCTGGGCGGTGCATACGGCTTACACTACTTCCAACAAGTTCGCTTCGACTTCCGCAAAGTTCAGCAGCTTAGCGCGAACACTGAAAACTTGGTTAGTGAGCTCATTTTCTGGATAAATGTTTCCTTCTAATTATTATTTTCTTATTTTAATCGAATAGATTCATTATGTGATATTTAGAAAGCGGATCTCGCGAGCAGTGGTGTAAAATTGCGCGACAACGTTACGATTGAAAGTGTCTATAAGGTTCTTTTTCTTACTTTACTTATTATATTCTTCTTGGCTTCACTCGAAGTTCTTACGTGTAAATCAGTGCTGAAATAGGTCTGGCCAAAGACCCGGAACAATTTTTTAACAGTAACCTTTCTTATCCTTTTTTTATTTCCTTTTTAAACTCCCCTGTTGGCTCTTTGACCACTTGTACCCTCCGAATCAAATCCGGAGGAACATTTTCAGCAATGGTGGAAAGGAATTTGGTACATGAAATCAACATGTAAAATTGAAGGAGGTAGCAGAGCTTGACACCGACAGCTGGGAGAATATCCGTGGACCGAGAGAATCGGAGGATCTCACCGCTTACAACAGAACGAAGTTGGTTCTTTTCAACATGTACGTATGCATTCATTGTTTTCTTTAGAGAGGAGCAGCAGAAGAAGAACGCCGAAGCCAGGAAGGAAAAGATTCGTTCACTGAATGTCTGAGAATATTCCTCCCTCTGATTTGCCGTACGCTTTTCAGACTATTACGTTATATTTTCCTTTTTTACTATTGAATTTAATAAACTTGAAAAGCAGTGAGTGATGATTTTCCCTTGAGTATTATTGGGGGAATGTACCTTAAAAATCTGTATTCATTGTGCTGACTACCTTAGCCGACCACGAAAACGTGTTGTTTTCGTTAGGTTTGTCATCCTTGGGTGGTTTTCCGTTGTGAATGAGAGATTCTCCCCATTCCCCTGATCCTTCTTGTTCCTTTCGCAGTGTTTCATCTGGTCGTGACTCGGGTGACTCTCCACCTGAGCCAGAGACGCCCACTTCCTCGTCCACCCGTGCAGTGGCTGGCTCTGCCGCCCCCTCCTCTTCTCGTCTCCTTTCCGACCTCGTCCAAGACCCCTTCGACCCGGCTGTTGCCCCTGCTCCTCCCCCTCCACCTGTTCCCGTTCCCATTCCCGCACCCGCCCCTGCCCCTGCACAACCTCAGCGGTCCCTTGAGGAATTCCCGGAGGTTTCAGTTTAATCTTGCGTTTTAAAGACCAAAGTCATGGGTATCTCCTCAGGTGCCCAATTCTACCTCTCTGATAGCGCCATCCGCAACTTCAATCGCACATCCTACTGATCCGGCTGGCTTTGAGGTCCAATACAATGACGGGCTTTTATTTAGTCATTAAATGATCATTCCCTTCTACTTAATGAATGTTTTTATGAGTATTCCATGTTCGTCTTCTATTGTTTTGTAAATCAATGCTGAACAAGGTCCGGCGCAAGACTATGGGCCGGGGAGGTACAACGCCGAAAAATGTCTTTTTGGGCCAAAATCACCTTTTTTTTTAATGAAAAAATGCCGTTTTCAGGCAAAAAATGTTTCCTCCGAGGGGGGGGGGGTTCAACGGGATTTTGAGCAGGCGGCGGCACATGCACCGGCCGTGTTCAGCAATGTTAAACAAAACTGTTAAGGCTCACCCGGCGCACTTGGCTGCACTTCTTGAACTCGGCTTCGAAGAGTACACGGCTCATTTGGCCTTGCTGAGAACAGCGAATTCCGGTGTCGAGGCAGCGGTGCAGTGGATTGTTGACAGGAGCAACCAGAGCGACTTCGAGGAGGACGAAGACGAAGAAATGGGAGGTTGGAGTTCAGCTGCTTCTTGTTCTTTCCAAGATGAAGATTGTGTTTCGAACTCCATAATGAATGAACTTAGCCAGTTGTTTTCTTTGCTTTAATTACGGCTCCTTTCCAGGCTCACAATCACTGCCTCAACGAACTCACAAGATGGTTCTGGTCGCGAACTCTTCTCTCAAGATGGGAACTGGAAAACTCGCTGCTCAGGTTCGTTACAAACTTGGTCACTATACAACAACTGGATATGATTTCGTTTGCTTTATGTTTTCCTTCTCACAACTCAGCTACAAGAAGGAAAGGTGTGCCGAAAATGTGATTATATTTATCATAAGTATGAATAAATGACTCCTCAGGTGGGCCACGCGACTCTGGCCGTCTACCGCAACGCCGCTGCAACTGACGAGGGCAAGAGGTTCTTTTCATCCTAAGCACATTTCCATTATCACTTAAGCGTTATTTCTGCGTTGTCTTCTATTCTCTTCATCCCTGGTGATGCAGAGTTTTACAACTCTAATTGACTACTGACTATCATCTATTCACTGCTGTTTTGGTTGAATACTTGATAATGAGAAGGAGACTATTCCGAAGCCTCTGATTTCAGTGCTCTGGAAGCGTGGCGGAGACACGGAGAAGTGAAGATTGTTGTGAAGGGGGAGAGCACCGAGCAGCTCATGGACCTATTCAAGGCTGCCAGGGACCGCGTCCGTTTATTCTTCTTCTTTTACTCACCCTTCTATCCTTTCCCCACTAATCGCTCTCTCTCTCTCTCTCTCTCTCTCTTCCTACTCTGCCGCCACTCCTCTCTGTCTCTCTCAATGGTGTCCTTGCAGGGTCTGTTCTGCTACCTCGTGCAGGATGCAGGATACACTCAGATTCCTCCCGGCTCTAGGACGGTGCTGGGTGTCTTCGGCCCCGTAGAGGATGTTGACGCAGTGACTGGTCATCTCAAATTGCTCTAGTCGCTATACCCAATCTTTTTGTCGTCTTTTGAGGTTTCCTGCTTCTTATTTACGCTAAAGACACGATTAGTTTGTATGAGATGCTTGAGACGAAGCCCCTCTTTCTATTCTGTCATCAAAACCCTATTCTATTTTGCTGTTCACGTCTAATGAAAATTGTTTTTGTTATGATTGATAAGATGATAGACTTTTTTCCAGTTGTAATTCATTTTAAGATGTTGAAGGATAGTGAAGTGATCACGGTCAAATATGTGAATGGTGGTGCAACATGTCACCCTTTTCACCACGGAAAGGTTAATTCTGGACAAGACTAACTTCTGTTTCGAACCTGCAAAAGCCATTTCTATTACAATGTCAAATGCTGTTCTTGTTTCTTCGAAGCATTCATGCACACTGATTATGTAGAAGAGAGAAGAAAGAATGATCGATGACAGGATATTGCTATTTCAATGGTGCAACCAAACAGAAACACCCTTGATTAGAAGACAACGAAGAACGTATCACCGAAGCAAATGATATAGAAAACAGCTCTATGTTAAGATTCCTACAATTAAACATAATTTGAGAAGAACCTGTGACAATGAATGATGTGAAGGAAGAAGTCAAGGCATCTAGAAATGACTGAGAGCGTGTAAAAGGAGTAAATGACAAGCTGAGGACTGGGCTGGCATGGCTAGGCTAATGGTAAGGAGACGAAAAAAAGAATGGAATGGTGACAGAATGAATCTGGAGGGACGGTAGAGGACAGTAAAACATTTGGAGTGACAAGAGAACACGAGAAGACCGCTCCACAATTCTGCTACTATGGCGGAATCATGCAAAGTCTACGCTGACAATCAAGACAGCTACTATCAACTGATTAGGAGAAGTTACACGATCAACCGAGAGGAATGCGAGGAATAGAGTGATTCAACTATTTGAAAAGTGCAGACAATCGATGCATATAAATGTCAGTGCTTGAAATATTGTCACTCTCTGGAATGGACCTGTATGAACGATGGATGGATGAAGGTGGATGCACGCCAGGTCTCTACGAGGATTGCAAAATGAAATATACAATGGATCAGAGAGGACAGCTCAGAGAGAGCGAAGGTCGTTGTTCTGCAGAGGAGTGGTGGACATGCCGGAGAAGGCGGCGAGGTTGCCCTGGTTGGTGACGGGAGTCAGTCCCGTCGGCTGGTTCAGGATGTTATTCGAACCACCGCTGCTGCCTGCAACATGTCACTTTCACTTTCTTATCCTTTCTTTTCACTTTCATATAACTATTTAAACTATCAGTTTCATCCACAGTTATGAACGGAAAGATAAGAACGGCCTCGTCAGATATCAGGCATGGGCTTCACTGTTAATTACTGGCGCCAGGAAGTGTTTTCATTATCTTCGACCAACTACTTATCAGCAACCGGAAACGATATGCACGTAATTCCTTGCAAGGTACACTTTATATATGTATATACTGGAAGCTAACAATAAAAAGAAGTGGGAGAGGCGGGAAACAGAGAAAGAAGAGAGGAGAAAGATAACTGACCGAATGTATTTCCGAGGAAGGGAGTGTAGCCAGTGCCAGTAGCGGATTGGGGGTAGCCGAAGTTAGAAGGAGTTGCCAATTCACCCGAGTTCACCTCAGAAGATGGCTGATCAAGCTGAAATCACCACCAGCATTCATCAGCGTACACAGGTAAAATAATGCTGGGGATGATACCTTGAGCTGATCTGGTCTCTGCAGATCCGAGATGCCAAGAACTGCCTGAGTAAGTGTTTGGTTGTCAGCATTCATTGGCTCCTCCATCTTTGCCATCTCAAAGGAATCCAGTTATGTAAGATACGCATAGTGATTAATCCCGTGCTGATCTTGACAAAAGACTTGAGAGGAAACAACGCATAATCATTCATATCGAGAAGTGAATGTTTGCTTGGGTGTAAAAGTTCAGCTTCGAACTTGAAAGCGGCGTTTAGAAAGAAGAGAATTGAGAGGAGAGAGGAAGAAGAGTGGATGAGTAATGGAAGAGAAAGATAAGAAAGAGTAGTTGGTTCTGAAGATGTAAATGAAGAGAGCCCACCTTGGGTCTCTCGAAGACGTCGTTTTCATTACCAGGAGCGTCGTTGTGCCTTCTCTTTCTCATGTCGAACATTGGCGTGTACTCGTCATTTGATGGCTCTGCAAATTATGATATATCTATGTCAATTTTTCTGTGTATCAATAAAATGAACATATATATGAATATTATTTTATACATCGCATTCTATATTAATAAAAAATCAAGCATGAGATGCTGCCATTTGTGAATAATTCTTCCCCCGATAACAATGCATATTACTGAACCTCGTTTGATGGTTCCTGGAAGTGGAGCGGCAGAGATTGACGAAGAAGCTATGGAAGAAGAGGAGGTGGAAGAACGGAAGATGGAAGCGGCCTGAGGGGTAATGACACAGCCGGAGGAGACGCCAGGAGGGTGAGGCTGCATGAGGGGAGGGGGCTGCTGCTGCAGGGGCCGGCCTAGGGCAGCGGGCCGCGCTGTCGGGAAACGGGCAAGGATCTCGGCTCGTTCCGACTCGCTCATCTTGCACTCGTGCTGCCGCATGAACACCTCCAGACTTTGCAGCTGAAACAGAGAGAGAGAGAGAGAGAGATAAAGAGAGAGAGAGAGAGAGAGAGAGAGAGAGAAAAAGAGGAAGCGTACGTCTCTCTTCATCTTGTTCAGCTCAATCTCCTTGTCTCTGTTCATTCTTCGGTACTTGTCGACTTCTCCTTGAAGTGACGTCATCAACTCGACTCTGCGCTGTCGACATCTTGCAGCGGCTTCTTTGTTTCTCTGCCGTCTCTTCAGCTTCTTGTCAACCTCTTCCGGATCAGTCCCATCATCGTACTAAAATATTGTTAAATTATATCGATTTAAAAAAGTTAATAGGAAATGACATAATAAGAAAAAAGAATACATAAGAAATAATTCGGAACCTGTGAATACAAAGAAGGACAGAGAGAGAGAGGGAGAGAATGAGAGAGAGAAAGAGAGAGAGAGAGGGAGAGAGAGAGAAAGAGAGAGAGGGAGAGAGAGAGAGGGAGAGAGAGAGAAAGAGAGAGAGAGAGTGTGAAAACGCTGCATTCTGTACATTTTTTAATCTCGAGCTTCGTCCTTGTAAACTTTCCCTATGTACTCACATTCAGTTATTGACAGTCCACAGATGAGTCAGACTTTCTTCCACCCGCTCATCCTTCTCAGTATCAACCCCGCACTTTATTCTTGACACTCTCCTATCACTCCATACGAGTATATGAAACACCCACGAACTTTCTCTGTCTATATCCTGAGCGCGCTCTCTCTCTCCTCCCCCTCAGTTTTCTCGTTCCCAAACAATTCTTTCATTTCTCATCCTGGGATAGATAAAAATAAAAATGCGCAGTGACACAACAAATGTTTAGAAAGGATGACTATCAATGTGTTGACACATTGCTTATCCTATTAATTTATATATAATAAATAAATAAAGTTGAAACATCACGCATGGGAAGTAGTTGGAGAAGGGAAAAATGGAGTGGGAACGTGGCTCAGTTGAATGCGACTGTAATGAAGAGTCATCTCTCGGCTGTTTTACAGATTCATTTGCTACTTCCCCGACAGAAGAGGAGAGTGAATAAGGTGAAGAAAAGAAAAGAAAGGCAAACAGAGAAAGACAGAGTGAGGAGAGGAAAAAACGGAAACATTCCAAATGAAAAGGATCTTCGAAGGTCTGGAAGAGAGTGCGGAAACTAAAGTGTAACTGGCGCATGTTATTATCATTGCATAACAGTGATAGTAAGCTGCCATTGAAAGAAGGCGAGTCTTGAGTCTATGAAAGTGAGAAAGAAAAGGGACTCTTCCACTCACCATCTCGGCCTCTCTCGGCTTT
The DNA here is from genome assembly GCA_945643635.1 of Allodiplogaster sudhausi. Classification (NCBI taxonomy): domain Eukaryota; kingdom Metazoa; phylum Nematoda; class Chromadorea; order Rhabditida; family Diplogasteridae; genus Allodiplogaster; species Allodiplogaster sudhausi. Next base: position 53,072 of record CALZFC010000141.1, read on the forward strand.
CTGCCGCTTGGACGGCGAACTCCCATGAAAGGAACGGAGGAGGAGGAGGAGAGGCCCCCTCGGGCGTCCAAGGGAACACCACGAAGGGAAGAAGGAGGAGGCACCAACGAGGGGTGACCGGCTGAAGGGTACGCTAGAGACGGGATCTGAAAGGAGTCAGAGATAATAGTGAGAGAGATAAGAGAATGAGAGATAAGGGAATGAGAGAGACAGAGAAAGAGAGAGAGAAAGAGAAAGGAATTGTACCGATGGCTGGACGTCGGTGAGGAGGTAAGAGGGGCAGGGAAAGAATTCAAGGAAGGGATCAGGGAATGGATTGTAGAAATCATAGAATTGATCAGCTGAAGAAGGAGGTAGAAACTGATGAGCGGGACTGTTATCGAAGGAGGAGCTGGGAGTGCAGGAGGGGGGCAGCAGAGGGCTGGCATGGACAGCCATCGAGGCCATCTCCATGAAAGGATCATCCGGAGGGGGAGAATCTCCCAGTTGCATCGAGATAGAGAGAGAGAGAGAGAGAGAGAGAGAGGCAGAGTGGGAAAGAGAGAGAGAGAGACTGAAGGACTCCGGAAGTGAACAGGGCGAGTGGAGGTGGGCCGCAAAGGAGAAAGGCGTGGCAGTCAAGGGAGAAAAGGCCTGCACCGTCTCCCTCTGGCAGATTCTCTCGCTCCCCTTTCTTATCGCGCCAGCCAGCAAGCCAACGGCAACCAAGAAGGAGAGAAGTGATGATCAGAGAGAGGGAGGAGAAGGAAAGGAAAAGGGAAAGACAAACGGAGAGAGAATTAGAGAGAGAGAAAGACAAAAGGAGAGACCGAGTAGGCGTGAAGAATGAATGGGCCAATGGACTGAGAGGCATCACTGTTAACAGTTAGTATTCCTAGCAGAACGCGAAGGGAAACCGAGCAAGAGGGATCTGGGCTGCTCACTTGCACAATCTGACAAGACTAACGATTTGTTGGTGAAACAACGACAATCGATGGAGAGGGAGATAACGAAAGGAGAATCAGATTGGACTCTGTGAGAGGGAAGCAAGAGTAAGAAAGTAAACTGGGAGGAATACCATGCTTTTTAAGTAGACGTTTGAGTGGGTTGTGGGGAAATGAATAAAATGAGGTGAAAAGAAAAAGAAAACAAAAAAGATTGAGATAAACATAGACTAACAGAGAACTGAGAGAAGTCGCCGTGCTGCTGTAGAAAAGGGAACGGAGGCTGCTCTTGAGGATGCTGAGGAAGCTGCTGAAATTGACGGAATCAGGAAATATTCCATCGTTCAATAAGAGATAAACTGATATGATTTTCAGGATTTAATTTGAGACTTGAACATTACTTTCGGACTCTTGTAAGGGACCTTTGGGGCCGTGCGCGGATTCTGATGGGATGTCGATGGTTGGGACTCCTCGGAAGGGGAGGAGGGAAAGGGGAGAGAGATGCCAGAGGCAGAGGCAGAGCCATGTCTGAGAGGAGGGTGGTAGAGGGGAGGAGGGTTGAGAGAAGGGGGGAAGGAGGGAGCCACTCGGTGTGGAGGGAGGTGGGAGAGAGGCCGAGGTGGATAGGCACGGCCACTGCTTCCCGGCTGCTGAGGGGAACCACCACCGAACTGTTCTTCGCGACGACTCATCGCTTCCACTCCGACATTCAACTCACTCACCATAGTGCCACTCAATTGTTACTCTCTCTCTTTCTTGTGTCTCTCGCCCTCCTTCTATCTCTCCCTCTTTCTGTGTCTCTCTCCCTCCTCTTTCTCTCCTATCTCTTTCTCTCTCTCTCTTTGCATGAATATCTCTGTCTACACTCCCTATCGCTTGCAGACTTGCTGAGCGTCTCTCTTGAGAATGTACGTTATCTCATCCCTTCTCTAGCTCTGAATGACTCACCCCCTGGGTTGTCTCTATCCGCGGCTGTCATTGGCGAACACGCCCACCCTCCCTTCTCTATTTCTCTGTTCTCTCTTCACAATCTCTCCCTCTCTGCTTGGTGTGACCTCTGCAGTACTCTTTACCCTTTACATATTTGTCTCCCCGTGCATAGCCATTGTCTGGAACCCCAGAAGCAGCGATTTCAATAGACTATTTTGAATAAACGCCCAATCAGTGATCATTAAATCTTCGTCTCTATTCCCGCTCTTCGTTAACAAATGAGCGTTTGCAGTAGAGAAGAGACATAAAGGGAAGGGGTACTGTACTTGGGAGGGAGGGTCAAGAAAGGGAAGGAAACAGGCAAAGAGGCAAGAGTCCCCGTGTGTAGCAAGAGAGAGAGAAGACAGAGCAGTCGGCAAACATCTACAGGTAATACAGTGATGGAGATAAGCACATGAAGACTATCAACATGTTCCCTGGAGAAGTCTTCTTGTCTAATCAAGGATCAAAAGTGTTTAATTTAAACAAATAATATGGCAGCACCAAATAACAATTGGTTGGACCTTCCAGAAATAAATGATGAACTCGGATATTAATTTTTTTAACTCATTACTCCATAAGGGAATAAATCTAACTTGACAGGTAATGGTGAATTAGGATGTATGCACATATTTATCAATTATGTTCATATGGTAATTGTAAGAAATAGATGAAAATCCCACAATACGAAGTTTGAATAGGAGAAGACGCTAAGTAATCGATCTTCAGTGAGCAATTTGTTTCAATTTCATTTCGTTTACCTACGTATTTAATAATAACTCAATTCACAGCCAACGGTGAAAAAAGCCAGATTGAAACTCGACTTTGCGCTTTCTTTTAGGCACACAGAATGGTCTATTCCGTATTTCTACACTTGACTTCTCATGAATAGTCACTGGCTTCAACTAGATTATAGGCTCTCAGCACATTAGATATCATATAAATCACCAAACAAACAAAGGAGGCTTATGTGTGGCCTCGTTAGAAACATTTCCCTATGAAGTAAAACAAAATTGTTGTCGCTGGGATAAAGAAACAGAAGCAGGATTAACGCATACCATGAGTAGTGGAATTCCGTAAGGCGAGTATCCATTGAATAAAGAGCTGTTTGAAGCTCCCGGATATGTTGTGTCGAGGTAGTAAGGAGAAGAGGCGAGATAGGAGGAGGAGAGAGCATCGGCAGAGACGGAGAGGGGAGTGGAAGTCATTGGAGAACACATCTCATGAGAGGAAGACGGAAAGTTCGAAACAATGACAACACCACTGAGAAGAGAAGACTCATAGCCACCGTAGATGTTCTGCGAGTTCAGATGGATGGCAGTGGGGCGGGAGACGGCCAGAGGCATCCCACCAGGGGGATTCCCTCCCCTCCCGGAGTGGTCGACGAGGACGAGTCCGACGAGGTCGAGGGCACGACTGATCCATTCTCCACTGACGAAGTGATTGTGGCAGCAACAGAGTACATCTCTCTTTCTTTCGCGCTCTCTCACAGAGAGAGAGATTCCCGCCCCTGGAGTGAGTAAGAGAGAGAGTCACCGAGGATGAGACACCACGGCAAGTCGAGAAGGCGTCTGATAGAGAAGAGGACGACTACTCAGCGACTACTCAATCGACCACTCACTCGGCCTTCCAAGGCACAGCAAGGAGAAAGAGCAACCACGCTGGATCGCCTCTTTTCTCTGCTTCTCCTCTCTTTCTCCCTCCTCTCTCTCTCTTCTTCTCTTCCTAAACACGTACTGTAGAAGACGAGCCTTCGAATGCTCCTCCACCATAGAAGGCAGAGGACACGCCCACTTCAGTCGAGAAGGAGAAGAAAGGGACGGAGAAAAGGCGGATTCGAAGATGCTCGCAAAGATGAAGAAAGTTTGCGGTGATCTTGGGGTGAGAGTGAGTAGAGAAGTGAGAGAAGCAGAGAAAGAAAGATTTAGAGGGAGATAATATTCTCGATTTAAAAAAGCACGCATTATATGGTTGTGTGCGAGGTGAAGGACTGACTATTCACTCTGTAAACTGTCGCCTTTTCCATTGCTTATAATCGCGGCTTCGCTTCATGTTCTTTGCCCCCTGTAACTAGCTTAAGGGATTCATTTACGTCGACTTTACCACTATCCAGGAACATACAGTATTCTTCAAGCCCGGCAGGCAGTCCTTTCTCTCTTTTTATTTTTCTGGCATTGTGTCTCTCGCCCCTTTTCTCGCCTATATTCTTAGCCTCTCCATCTCTTCCCCATCATTCTCTTCGTTCTCTCTCTCTCGTTCATTCTCTCGCTCATTCTCTCTCTCTCATTCTCTTCCGTCTTCGGCATTCCACCTGAAGCTGCAGCAGAGTGTGGTTGTTGCCGTTTCTGCGCCTGGTGCCTCTCCAATCAGTGTGCTATTTCTCTTCTCTTTTAGAAAGAGAAGAATAGAGGCTCGCCTGCATCAGTGAATCAGCGTTGTTGCTGTGTGAATGTCAGAACAATACGGAGCAGCGAAGGTAGGGCAGGCGAGATTGGACAGACAAACCAGGACAACTATCCCTTCGCCTTCTCAACCACAATCTTATCAGGCAGAGAGGGAGGAAATCCCCAAGCGAGAGAAGTGAGAGCAAGGAATATCCATGTTTGCTGATCAGTTAGCAGTGCCAGCCATCAAGAGAGCAGTGCGAAGATCTGGCGAGAATGAGAGATGATCCGAGGACTAGCGGAGACTTCAAAGGAGAAGCTGACCCACTCCGATAAGAATGCGCTCTGCTATGGTCAGCCTTCCTTCTTCCTGCCACTTTTCCCTGTTCCGCTATAAAAGGCATTTTTAAATCCTTTTTCCAAACTTTTTTTTATTATCATCATAGATCCGTCTAATTCAAGCTAAGTTGGCATGGTCCGAATAAAAATGCAAAAAAAAGTGGGGGCACAGGCGTTTAAAAAAAATCGCAGGATTTGGAGTTCTGTCTGAAAGGGCAAGAGAGGTTAAGGAAGAGAGAACGAACAACGCATGGGAGAGGTAGAGAGAAAAGAAATGAGAGAGAGAGATAGAGAGAGAGATAGAGAGATAGAGAGAGAGAGAGAGAGAGAGAGAGAGAGAGAAAGAGAGAGAGGGAGTGAAGAGACAGAGGGTAAGTCGGGGAGAACAAAGTAAAGAGCGAGCCTGGCGGCTCCGTTCATGTTGCCAAGAGTTGCGAGTGACGCCATTTGAAAACGACAAGGAACCAAAAAAGTCCCGGGTCACATTTTTTTTAGCTGAGTTGAATAAAGTAATGCAAATGGGAAAGAAAGAGAGAGAGAGGGATAGAGAAAGGTGGTCAGAGAGGTGAGAGAGAGAGAGGACGAGAGAGGTGAGAGAGGGAGAGATATAGGGAGAGAGGGGTAAGAGAGGGGTGAGAGAGGGAGAGATAGAGGGAGAGAGGGGTGAGAGAGGGAGAGATAGAGGGAGAGAGGGGTGAGAGAGGGAGTGAGAGGTAAAAACATTGAGAGGGGGGATGAGAGAGAAAGAGGGAGCGCGCGCAGAAAAAAATCCAGGGTAGAAGAAATGCTAGAAGGGAAGGAAGAAGACAGTCAAATGAATAGGAATACACTACTTGAATTTCCTTCTCGATCATTAATTAGTGAAATTCTAATAAGTTGAGAAATAGGATGGTAATAGAAAAGTAAAGAAAAGAAGAGAAAAGAGAAAAGTTATGGAGAAATAGATATATAATTGAAATAGATATATGATATACTTATCACATTTATGTTTATGCAGACATAGCCCAAGTGATTGACATTAAAATAATAAAAAAATAAAAATATATAGGAGTACAGACGTGAAAGAGTAGAGAAGAACCGGAAGATGAGATTAATGTTTCATAGCGAAATTTCATGTGGCTATCTCCTAATACGGCATTTTGTGTTTAGTTACTAGTGTACATTCACAACCCGGCAACACTTTTAGACTCTACTGAGACTGAAGTGAACATCGCATGCGGAAGATTTCTTCGTTGTACCTGTTGATGGAAGAGAAGCAAAGAGTCGTGTCCAATGGAGGACAGACCGCGTGGCAGAGGAGGGTGAGAGAGTGGAAGAGGGAGAGAGAGGGCAGAGGCTGAAGGGGAATCTTCCATTGGAGGGGTGGTGGAGGCAGAGGACGACTCGGGGTGCCTTTGCGATGCCGAGAGAGAGGAGACCGGAGGGAGCAGCGGTGAGAAGGGCATCCTTGTGCTTCTCCAAGATGCCTCTGCCTGTTCCCCTCTCCCCTCTTCTCTTCGATGATCAACGTGGGAGTCTCTCTCTGTCCCAACCCTTCAATGGCTGGAGATGAAAGCAGCCGGCCCTTATCGTTCTCTTCTCTCAGTTATCACCACGAGATCAGAAGACAGCTTCCGACAACGGATTCCCACGAAGACGACTCGTTTATGAGACGGAGACAGCTTTACGAAAAGGATGCAGACTCTTCGAGGCGCGCGGAGGGAGGGTAAATTAAAGAGGGACACCATGTTTATGCTACATATCTTTTTATTTTGTTGTGCAAGAGGAAAGCCGACTGACTTGAAGAGGAAGCCGCTGAGTTGTCGCTTACGAAGGCAGATGTGAACAGCGATTAGCTGCAAGCACAATTTATTTTTCATTAAGCAGATTATGTCTTTTGGATTCTCGCGATAATTGAATACTTATGAGCATTTCAATATTTAAAGCCAAGATTGGCGATACGTAAGAGGATTAATTCCGCATATGATCTAATTCAATGAGATCAGCATACACTTCTATAACTCCTTTATGTACTAGTAATTAATATGTGAATATATGTAGGCATCAATGTCTATGTAGCGGTATATTTACTAAACGGAAACAAAGCAGCTTAGTGTTCTTTTAGCCACGAGTAGCTAAAATTCACACCCATGTAGAGAGAGATCTTCGCAGCAATGAAAGAACAGCGAGAGTAAGAGAATAGGAGTCCTAAAGAATAATATATGACCATCGAAGGTTGTGAATTGTGATGAGAGCACAAATCACGTCAATATTTTTGTTGCAGTCATACCATACAACTTTTTGTATGGAACATTCCGTTTGCAACAAGATAATA